>JBBPBP010000688.1:0-26651 GCA_037974735.1 Cicer chorassanicum
TTTGTGTCATTGGTTGAACATTTAGGTCATTTTCGTCCTCCCAAGGCTTATTCTCGTCCAAATAGGGTTTTTAACCAATCTTATGCATGCAATAAGTACATTTGTGTCATTGGTTGAACATTTAGGTCATTTTCGTCCTCCCAATGCTTATTCTCGTCCAATTAGGGTTTTTAACCAATCTTGTACATCTAATAAGATATTTTGTGTCATTGGTTGAACATTTAGGTCATATTCGTCCTCCATAGGCTTATTCTCGTCAAATTAATGTTTTTAACCAATCTTGTGCATCCAATAAGTTATTTTGTGCCATTGGTTGAACATTTAGGTCATTTTCGTCCTCCCAAGGCTTATTCTCGTCCAATTAGGGTTTTTAACCAATCTTGTGCATCCAATAAGTACATTTGTGTCATTGGTTGAACATTTAGGTCATTTTGGTCCTCCCTAGGCTTATTCTAGTCCAATTAGGGTTTTTAGCCAATCTTGTGCATCCAATATGTGATTTTGTGTCATTGGTTGAACATTTAGGTCATTTTCGTCCTCCCAAGGCTTATTCTCGTCCAAATAGGGTTTTTAACCAATCTTATGCATGCAATAAGTACATTTGTGTCATTGGTTGAACATTTAGGTCATTTTCGTCCTCCCAATGCTTATTCTCGTCCAATTAGGGTTTTTAACCAATCTTGTACATCTAATAAGATATTTTGTGTCATTGGTTGAACATTTAGGTCATTTTCGTCCTCCTTAGGCTTATTCTCGTCAAATTAATGTTTTTAACCTATCTTGTGCATCCAATAAGTGATTTTGTGCCATTGGTTGAACATTTAGGTCATTTTCGTCCTCCCAAGGCTTATTCTCGTCCAATTAGTGTTTTTAACCAATCTTGTGCATCCAATAAGTACATTTGTGTTATTGGTTGAACATTTAGGTCATTTTCGTCCTCCCTAGGCTTATTCTAGTCCAATTAGGGTTTTTAGCCAATCTTGTGCATCCAATATGTGATTTTGTGTCATTGGTTGAACATTTAGGTCATTTTCGTCCTCCCAAGGCTTAGTCTCGTCCAATTAAGGTTTTTGACAATTCTTGTGCATCCAATAAGTACATTTGTATCATTGGTTGAACATTTAGGTCATTTTCGTCCTCCCCAGGCTTATTCTCGTCCAATTTGGGTTTTTAACCAATCTTGTGCATCCAATATGTGATTTTGTGCCATTGGTTGAACATTTAGGTCATTTTCGTCCTCCCATGGTTTATTCTTGTCTAATTAGGGTTTTTAACCAATCTTGTGAATCCCATAAGTACATTTGTGTCATTGGTTGAACATTTAGGTCATTTTCGTCCTCCGTAGGCTGATTCTCGTCCAATTAGGGTTTTTAACCAATCTTGTGCATCCAATAAGTGATTTTGTGTCATTGGTTGAACATTAAGGTCATTTTCGTCCTCCCTAGGCTTATTCTAGTCCAATTAGGGTTTTTAACCAATCTTGTGCATCCAATAAGTGATTTTGTGCCATTGGTTGAACTTTTAGGTCATTTTCGACCTCCCAAGGCTTATTCTTGTCCAATTAGGGTTTTAAACCAATCTTGTGCATCCAGTAAGTACATTTGTGTCATTGGTTGAACATTTAGGTCATTTTCGTCCTCCCTGGGCTTATTCTCGTCCAATTAGGGTTTTTAACCAATCTTGTGCATCCAATATGTGATTTTGTGTCATTGGTGGAACATTTAGGTCATTTTCGTCCTCCCAAGGCTTATTCTCGTCCAATTAGGGTTTTTAACCAATCTTGTGCATCCAATAAGTACATTTGTTTCATTGGTTGAACATTTAGGTCATTTTTGTCCTCCCTAGGCTTATTCTCGTCCAATTAGGGTTTTTAACCAATCTTGTGCATCCAATATGTGATTTTGTGCCATTGGTTGAACATTTAGGTCATTTTCGTCCTCCCAAGGTTTATTCTTGTCCAATTAGGGTTTTTAACAATTCTTGTGCATCCAATAAGTACATTTGTATCATTGGTTGAACATTTAGGTCGTTTTCGTCCTCCCTAGGATTATTCTCGATTAAATAGGGTTTTTAACCAATCTTGTGCATCTAATAAG
Organism: Cicer chorassanicum; assembly: GCA_037974735.1. Taxonomy (NCBI): domain Eukaryota; kingdom Viridiplantae; phylum Streptophyta; class Magnoliopsida; order Fabales; family Fabaceae; genus Cicer; species Cicer chorassanicum. The sequence continues at coordinate 2,097 of JBBPBP010000688.1, forward strand.
TACATTTGTGTCATTGGTTGAACATTTAGGTCAATTTCGTCCTCCCAAGGCTTATTCTCGTCCAATTAGGGTTTTTAACCAATCTTGTGCATCCCATAAGTACATTTGTGTCATTGGTTGAACATTTAGGTCATTTTCCTCCTCCTTAGGCTTATTCTCGTCAAATTAATGTTTTTAACCTATCTTGTGCATCCAATAGGTGATTTTGTGCCATTGGTTGAACATTTAGGTCATTTTCGTCCTCCCAAGGCTTATTATCGTCCAATTAGGGTTTTTAACCAATCTTGTGCATCCAATAAGTACATTTGTGTCATTGGTTGAACATTTAGGTCATTTTCGTTCTCCCTAGGCTTATTCTAGTCCAATTAGGGTTTTTAGCCAATCTTGTGCATCCAATATGTGATTTTGTGTCTTTGGTTGAACATTTAGGTCATTTTCGTCCTCCCAAGGCTTATTCTCGTCCAATTAAGGTTTTTGACAATTCTTGTGCATCCAATAAGTACATTTGTATCACTGGTTGAACATTTAGGTCATTTTCGTCCTCCCTAGGCTTATTCTCGTCCAATTAGGGTTTTTAACCAATCTTGTGCATCCAATAAGTACATTTGTGTCATTGGTTGAACATTTAGGTCATTTTGGTCCTCCCTAGGCTTATTCTAGTCCAATTAGGGTTTTTAGCAAATCTTGTGCATCCAATATGTGATTTTGTGTCATTGGTTGAACATTTAGGTCATTTTCGTCCTCCCAAGGCTTATTCTCGTCCAATTAGGGTTTTTGACAATTCTTGTGCATCCAATAAGTACATTTGTATCATTGGTTGAACATTTAGGTCATTTTCGTCCTCCCAATGCTTATTCTCGTCCAATTAGGGTTTTTAACCAATCTTGTACATCTAATAAGATATTTTGTGTCATTGGTTGAACATTTAGGTCATTTTCGTCCTCCTTAGGCTTATTCTCGTCAAATTAATGTTTTTAACCTATCTTGTGTATCCAATAAGTGATTTTGTGCCATTGGTTATTCTCGTCCAATTAGGGTTTTTAACCAATCTTGTGCATCCAATAAGTACATTTGTGTTATTGGTTGAACATTTAGGTCATTTTCGTCCTCCCTAGGCTTATTCTAGTCCAATTAGGGTTTTTAGCCAATCTTGTGCATCCAATATGTGATTTTGTGTCATTGGTTGAACATTTAAGTCATTTTCGTCCTCCCAAGGCTTAGTCTCGTCCAATTAAGGTTTTTGACAATTCTTGTGCATCCAATAAGTACATTTGTATCATTGGTTGAACATTTAGGTCATTTTCGTCCTCCCTAGGCTTATTCTCGTCCAATTTGGGTTTTTAACCAATCTTGTGCATCCAATATGTGATTTTGTGCCATTGGTTGAACATTTAGGTCATTTTCGTCCTCCCATGGTTTATTCTTGTCTAATTAGGGTTTTTAACCAATCTTGTGAATCCCATAAGTACATTTGTGTCATTGGTTGAACATTTAGGTCATTTTCGTCCTCCCAAGGCTTATTCTCGTCCAAATAGGGTTTTTAACCAATCTTATGCATGCAATAAGTACATTTGTGTCATTGGTTGAACATTTAGGTCATTTTCATCCTCCCAATGCTTATTCTCAACCAATTAGGGTTTTTAACCAATCTTGTACATCTAATAAGATATTTTGTGCCATTGGTTGAACATTTAGGTCATTTTCGTCCTCCCAAGGCTTATTCTCGTCCAATTAGGGTTTTTAACCAATCTTGTGCATCCAATAAGTACATTTGTGTCATTGGTTGAACATTTAGGTCATTTTGGTCCTCCCTAGGCTTATTCTAGTCCAATTAGGGTTTTTAGCCAATCTTGTGCATCCAATATGTGATTTTGTGTCATTGGTTGAACATTTAGGTCATTTATGTCCTCCCAAGGCTTATTCTCGTCCAATTAGGGTTTTTGACAATTCTTGTGCATCCAATAAGTACATTTGTATCATTGGTTGAACATTTAGGTCATTTTCGTCCTCCCAATGCTTATTCTCGTCCAATTAGGGATTTTAACCAATCTTGTACATCTAATAAGATATTTTGTGTCATTGGTTGAACATTTAGGTCATTTTCGTCCTCCTTAGGCTTATTCTCGTCAAATTAATGTTTTTAACCTATCTTGTGCATCTAATAAGTGATTTTGTGCCATTGGTTGAACATTTAGGTCATTTTCGTCCTCCCAAGGCTTATTCTCGTCCAATTAGGGTTTTTAACCAATCTTGTGCATCCAATAAGTACATTTGTGTTATTGGTTGAACATTTAGGTCATTTTCGTTCTCCCTAGGCTTATTCTAGTCCAATTAGGGTTTTTAGCCAATCTTGTGCATCCAATATGTGATTTTGTGTCATTGGTTGAACATTTAGGTCATTTTCGTCCTCCCAAGGCTTAGTCTCGTCCAATTAAGGTTTTTGACAATTCTTGTGCATCCAATAAGTACATTTGTATCATTGGTTGAACATTTAGGTCATTTTCGTCCTCCCTAGGCTTATTCTCGTCCAATTTGGGTTTTTAACCAATCTTGTGCATCCAATAAGTACATTTGTGTCATTGGTTGAACATTTAGGTCATTTTCGTCCTCCGTAGGCTTATTCTCGTCCAATTAGGGTTTTTAACCAATCTTGTGCATCCAATAAGTGATTTTGTGTCATTGGTTGAACATTTAGGTCATTTTCGTCCTCCCTAGGCTTATTCTAGTCCAATTAGGGTTTTTAACCAATCTTGTGCATCCAATAAGTACATTTGTGTCATTGGTTGAACATTTAGGTCATTTTTGTCCTCCCAAGGCTTATTCTCGTCCAATTAGGGTTTTTAACCAATCTTGTGCATCCAATAAGTACATTTGTTTCATTGGTTGAACATTTAGGTCATTTTCGTCCTCCCAAGGCTTATTCTCGTCCAATTAGGGTTTTTAACCAATCTTGTGCATCCAATAAGTGATTTTGTGTCATTGGTTGAACATTTAGGTCATTTTCGTTCTCCCAAGACTTATTCTTGTCCAATTAGGGTTTTTAACAAATCTTGTGCATCCAATAAGTACATTTGTGTCATTGGTTGAACATTTAGGTCATTTTCGTCCTCCCTAGGCTTATTCTCAATTAATTAGGGTTTTTAACCAATCTTTTGCATCCAATAAGTGATTTTGTGTCATTGGTTCAACATTTAGGTCATTTTCGTCCTCCCAAGGATTATTCTCGTCCAATTAGGGTTTTTAACCAATCTTGTGCGTCTAATAAGTGATTTTGTGTCATTGGTTGAACATTTAGGTCATATTCGTTCTCCCAAGGCTTATTCTTGTCCAATTAGGGTTTTTAACCAATCATGTGCATCCAATAAGTTATTTTGTGTCATTGGTTGAACATTTAAGTCATTTTCGTCCTCCTTAGGCTTATTCTCGTCCATTTAGGGTTTTTAACCAATCTTGTGCATCCAATAAGTGATTTTGTGCCATTGGTTTAACATTTAGGTCATTTTCGCCCTCCCAAGGCTTATTCTCGTCCAATTAGGGTTTTTAACCAATCTTGTGCATCCAATAAGTACATTTGTTTCATTGGTTGAACATTTAGGTCATTTTCGTCCTCCCAAGGCTTATTCTCGTCCAATTAGGGTTTTTAACCAATCTTGTGCATCCAATAAGTGCTTTTGTGTCATTGGTTGAACATTTAGGTCATTTTCTTCCTCCCAAGGCTTATTCTCGTCCAATTAGGGTTTTTAACCAATCTTGTGCATCCAATAAGTACATTTGTGTCATTGGTTGAACATTTAGGTCATTTTCGTCCTCCCAAGGCTTATTCTCGTCCAATTAGGGTTTTTAACCAATCTTGTGCATCCAATAAGTACATTTGTGTCATTGGTTGAACATTTAGGTCGTTTTCGTCCTCCCAAGGCATATTCTCGTCCAATTAGGGTTTTTAACCAATCTTGTGCATCCAATAAGTGATTTTGTGTCATTGGTTGAACATTTAGGTCATTTTCGTCCTCCCAAGGCTTATTCTCGTCCAATTAGGGTTTTTAACCAATCTTGTGCATCCAATAAGTGCATTTGTGCCATTGGTTGAACATTTAGGTCATTTTCGTCCTCCCAAGGCTTATTCTCGTCCAATTAGGGTTTTTAACCAATCTTGTGCATCCAATAAGTACATTTGTGTCATTGGTTGAACATTTAGGTCATTTTCGTTCTCCCTAGGCTTATTCTAGTCTAATTAGGGTTTTTAGCCAATCTTGTGCATCCAATATGTGATTTTGTGTCATTGGTTGAACATTTAGGTCATTTTCGTCCTCCCAAGGCTTATTCTCGTCCAATTAAGGTTTTTGACAATTCTTGTGCATCCAATATGTACATTTGTATCATTGGTTGAACATTTAGGTCATTTTCGTCCTCCCTAGGCTTATTCTCGTCCAATTAGGGTTTTTAACCAATCTTGTGCATCCAATAAGTACATTTGTGTCATTGGTTGAACATTTAGGTCATTTTCGTCCTCCCAAGGCTTATTCTCGTCCAAATAGGGTTTTAAACCAATCTAGTGCATCCAATAAGTGATTTTGTGTCATTGGTTGAACATTTAGGTCATTTTCGTCCTCCCTAGGCTTATTCTCGTCCAATTAGGGTTTTTAACCAATCTTGTGCATCCAATAAGTACATTTGTGTCATTGGTTGAGCATTTAGGTCATTTTCGTCCTCCCAAGGCTTATTCTCGTCCAATTAGGGTTTTTAACCAATCTTGTGCATCCAATAAGTACATTTGTTTCATTGGTTGAACATTTAGGTCATTTTCGTCCTCCCTAGGCTTATTCTCGTCCAATTAGGGTTTTTAACCAATCTTGTGCATCCAATAAGTACATTTGTTTCATTGGTTGAACATTTAGGTCATTTTCGTCCTCCCTAGGCTTATTCTCGTCCAATTAGGGTTTTTAACCAATCTTGTGCATCCAATATGTGATTTTGTGCCATTGGTTGAACATTTAGGTCATTTTCGTCCTCCCAAGGCTTATTCTCGTCCAATTAGGGTTTTAAACCAATCTTGTGCATCCAATAAGTACATTTGTGTCATTGGTTGAACATTTAGGTCATTTTCGTCCTCCCTAGGCTTATTCTCGTCCAATTAGGGTTTTTAACCAATCTTGTGCATCCAATATGTGATTTTGTGTCATTGGTGGAACATTTAGGTCATTTTCGTCCTCCCAAGGCTTATTCTCGTCCAATTAGGGTTTTTAACCAATCTTGTGCATCCAATAAGTACATTTGTTTCATTGGTTGAACATTTAGGTCATTTTCGTCCTCCCTAGGCTTATTCTCGTCCAATTAGGGTTTTTAACCAATCTTGTGCATCCAATATGTGATTTTTGTGCCATTGGTTGAACATTTAGGTCATTTTCGTCCTCCCAAGGTTTATTCTTGTCCAATTAGGGTTTTTAACAATTCTTGTGCATCCAATAAGTACATTTGTATCATTGGTTGAACATTTAGGTCGTTTTCGTCCTCCCTAGGCTTATTCTCGATTAAATAGGGTTTTTAACCAATCTTGTGCATCTAATAAGTACATTTGTGTCATTGGTTGAACATTTAGGTCAATTTCGTCCTCCCAAGGCTTATTCTCGTCCAATTAGGGTTTTTAACCAATCTTGTGCATCCCATAAGTACATTTGTGTCATTGGTTGAACATTTAGGTCATTTTCGTTCTCCCTAAGCTTATTCTAGTCCAATTAGGGTTTTTAGCCAATCTTGTGCATCCAATATGTGATTTTGTGTCATTGGTTGAACATTTAGGTCATTTTCGTCCTCCCAAGGCTTATTCTCGTCCAATTAGGGTTTTTGACAATTCTTGTGCATCCAATAAGTACATTTGTATCATTGGTTGAACATTTAGATCATTTTCGTCCTCCCAATGCTTATTCTCGTCCAATTAGGGTTTTTAACCAATCTTGTACATCTAATAAGATATTTTGTGTCATTGGTTGAACATTTAGGTCATTTTCGTCCTCCTTAGGCTTATTCTCGTCAAATTAATGTTTTTAACCTATCTTGTGCATCCAATAAGTGATTTTGTGCCATTGGTTGAACATTTAGGTCATTTTCGTCCTCCCAAGGCTTATTCTCGTCCAATTAGGGTTTTTAACCAATCTTGTGCATCCAATAAGTACATTTGTGTTATTGGTTGAACATTTAGGTCATTTTCGTTCTCCCTAGGCTTATTCTAGTCCAATTAGGGTTTTTAGCCAATCTTGTGCATCCAATATGTGATTTTGTGTCATTGGTTGAACATTTAGGTCATTTTCGTCCTCCCAAGGCTTAGTCTCGTCCAATTAAGGTTTTTGACAATTCTTGTGCATCCAATAAGTACATTTGTATCATTGGTTGAACATTTAGGTCATTTTCGTCCTCCCTAGGCTTATTCTCGTCCAATTTGGGTTTTTAACCAATCGTGTGCATCCAATAAGTACATTTGTGTCATTGGTTGAACATTTAGGTCATTTTCGTCCTCCGTAGGCTTATTCTCGTCCAATTAGGGTTTTTAACCAATCTTGTGCATCCAATAAGTGATTTTGTGTCATTGGTTGAACATTTAGGTCATTTTCGTCCTCCCTAGGCTTATTCTCGTCCAATTAGGGTTTTTAACCAATCTTGTGCATCCAATAAGTACATTTGTGTCATTGGTTGAACATTTAGGTCATTTTCGTCCTCCCTAGGCTCATTCTATTCCAATTAGGGTTTTTAACCAATCTTGTGCATCCAATAAGTGATTTTGTTTCATTGGTTGAACATTTAGGTCATTTTCGTCCTCCCTAGGCTTATTCTCGTCCAATTAGGGTTTTTAACCAATCTTGTGCATCCAATAAGTACATTTGTGTCATTGGTTGAACATTTATGTCATTTTCGTCCTCACAAGGCTTATTCTCGTCCAATTAGGGTTTTTAACCAATCTTGTGCATCCAATAAGTGATTTTGTGTCATTGGTTGAACAATTCGGTCATTTTCGTCATCCCAAGGCTTATTCTCGTCCAATTAGGGTTTTTAACCAATCTTGTGCATCCAATAAATACATTTGTGTCATTGGTTGAACAATTAGGTCATTTTCGTCCTCCTAAGGAATATTCTCGTCCAATTAGGGTTTTTAACCAATCTTGTGCATCCAATAAGTAATTTTGTGTCATTGGTTGAACATTAAGGTCATTTTCATCACCCCAAGGCTTATTCTCGTCCAATTAGGATTTTTAACCAATGTTGTGCATCCAATAAGTTATTTTGTGTCATTGGTTGAACATTTAGGTCATTTTCGTCCTCTCTAGGCTTATTCTCGTCCAATTAGGGTTTTTAACCAATCTTGTGCATTCAATAAGTACATTTGTGTCATTGGTTGAACATTTAGGTCATTTTCGTCCTCCCTAGGCTTATTCTCGTCCAATTAGGGTTTTTAACCAATCTTGTGCATCCAATAAGTGATTTTGTGTCATTGGTTGAACATTTAGGTCATTTTCGTCCTCCGAAGGCTTATTCTCGTCCAATTCGGGTTTTTCACCAATCTTGTGCATCCAATAAGTACATTTGTGTCATTTGTTGAACATTTAGGTCATTTTCGTCCTCCCAAGGCTTATTCTCGTCCAATTAGGGTTTTTTTACCAATCTTGTGCATCCAACAAGTGATTTTGTGTCATTGGTTGAACATTTAGGTCATTTTCGTCCTCCCAAGACATATTCTCGTCCAATTAGAGTTTTTAACCAATCTTGTGCATCGAATAAGTACATTTGTGTCATTGGTTGAACATTTAGGTCATTTTCGTCCTCCCTAGGCTTATTCTCGTCCAATTAGGGTTTTTAACCAATCTTGTGCATCCAATAAGTACATTTGTGTCATTGGTTGAACATTTAGGTCATTTTCGTCCTCCCTAGGCTTTTTCTCGTCCAATTAGGAGTTTTAACCAATCTTGTGCATCCAATAAGTACATTTGTGTCATTGGTTGAACATTTAGGTCATTTTCGTCCTCCCTAGGCTTATTCTCGTCCAATTAGGGTTTTTAACCAATCTTGTGCATCCAATTAGTACATTTGTGTCATTGGTTGAACATTTAGGTCATTTTCGTCCTCCCTATGCTTATTCTCGTCCAATTAGGGTTTTTAACCAATCTTGTGCATCCAATTAGTACATTTGTGTCATTGGTTGAACATTTAGGTCATTTTCGTCCTCCCTAGGCTTATTCTCGTCCAATTAGGGTTTTTAACCAATCTTGTGCATCCAATAAGTACATTTGTGTCATTGGTTGAACATTTAGGTCATTTTCGTCCTCCCACGGCTTATTCTCGTCCAATTAGGGTTTTTAACCAATCTAGTGCATCCAATATGTGATTTTTATGTCATTGGTTGAACATTTAGGTCATTTTCGTCCTCCCTAGGCTTATTCTCGTCCAATTAGGGTTTTTAACCAATCTTGTGCATCCAATAAGTACATTTGTGTCATTGGTTGAACATTTAGGTCATTTTCGTCCTCCCAATGCTTAATCTCGTCCAATTAGGGTTTTTAACCAATCTTGTGCATCCAATAAGTGATTTTGTGTCATTGGTTGAACATTTAGGTCATTTTCGTCCTCCCTAGGCTTATTCTCGTCCAATTAGGGTTTTTAACCAATCTTGTGCATCCAATAAGTGATTTTGTGTCGTTGGTTGAACATTTAGGTCATTTTCATCCTCCCTAGGCTTATTCTCGTCCAATTAGGGTTTTAAACCAATCTTGTGCATCCCATAAGTACATTTGTGTCATTGGTTGAACATTTAGGTCATTTTCGTCCTCCCTAGGCTTATTCTCGTCCAATTAGGGTTTTTAACCAATCTTGTGCATCCAATAAGTGATTTTGTGTCATTGGTTGAACATTTAGGTCATTTTCGTCCTCCCAAGGCTTATTCTCGTCCAATTAGGGTTTTTAACCAATCTTGTGCAACATATAAGTACATTTGTGTCATTGGTTGAACATTTAGGTCATTTTCGTCCTCCCTAGGCTTATTCTCGTCCAATTAGGGTTTTTAACCAATCTTGTGCATCCAATAAGTGATTTTGTGTCATTGGTTGAACATTTAGGTCATTTTCGTCCTTCCTAGGCTTATTCTCGTTCAATTAGGGTTTTTAACCAATCTTGTGCATCCAATAAGTGATTTGGTGTCATTGGTTGAACATTTAGGCCATTTTCGTCCTCCCTAGGCTTATTCTCGTCCAATTAGGGTTTTTAACCAATCTGGTGCATCCAATAAGTGATTTTGTGTCATTGATTGAAAATTTCGGTAATTTTTGTCCTCCCAAGTCTTATTCGCTTACAATTAGGGTTTTTAACCAATCTTGTGCATCCAATAAGTACATTTGTGTCATTGGTTGAACATTTAGGTCATTTTCGTCCTCCCTAGGCTTATTCTCGTCCAATTAGGGTTTTTAACCAATCTTGTGCATCCAATAAGTGATTTTGTGTCATTGGTTGAACATTTAGGTTATTTTCGTCCTTTCAAGGCTTATTCTCGACCAATTAGGGTTTTTAACCAATCTAGTGCATCCAATAAGTGATTTTGTGTCATTGGTTGAACATTTAGGTCATTTTCGTCCTCCCTAGGCTTATTCTCGTCCAATTAGGGTTTTTAACCAATCTTGTGCATCCAATAAGTACATTTGTTTCATTGGTTGAACATTTAGGTCATTTTCGTCCTCCCTAGGCTTATTCTCGTCCAATTAGGGTTTTTAACCAATCTTGTGCATCGAATAAGTGATTTTGTGTCATTAGTTAAACATTTAGGTCATTTTCTTCCTCCCAAGGCTTATTCTCGTCCAATTAGGGTTTTCAACCATTCTTGTGCATCCAATAAGTGATTTTGTGTCATTGGTTGAACATTTAGGTCATTTCCATCCTCCCTAGGCTTATTCTCGTCCAATTAGGGTTTTTAACCAATCTTGTGCATCCAATAAGTACATTTGTGTCATTGGTTGAACATTTAGGTCATTTTCGTCCTCCCTAGGCTTATTCTCGTCCAATTAGGGTTTTTAACCAATCTTGTGCATCCAATAAGTGATTTTGTGTCATTGGTTGAACATTTAGGTCATTTTCTGCCTCCCTAGGCTTATTCTCGTCCAATTAGGGTTTTTAACCAATCTTGTGCATCCAATAAGTGATTTTGTGTCATTGGTTGAACATTTAGGTCATTTTCGTCCTCCCTAGGCTTATTCTCGTCCAATTAGGGTTTTTAACCAATCATGCGCATCCAAGAAGTGATTTTGTGTCATTGGTTGAACATTTAGGTCATTTTCGTCCTCCCTAGGCTTATTCTCGTCCAATTAGGGTTTTTAACCAATCTTGTGCATCCAATAAGTACATTTGTGTCATTGGTTGAACATTTAGGTCATTTTCGTCCTCCCTAGGCTTATTCTCGTCCAATTAGGGTTTTTAACCAATCTTGTGCATCCAATAAGTGATTTTGTGTCATTGGTTGAACATTTAGGTCATTTTCGTCCTCCCTAGGCTTATTCTCGTCCAATTAGGGTTTTTAACCAATCATGCGCATCCAATAAGTGATTTTGTGTCATTGGTTGAACATTTAGATCATTTTCGTCCTCCCTATGCTTATTCTCGTCCAATTAGGGTTTTTAACCAATCTTGTGCATCCAATAAGTACATTTGTGTCATTGGTTGAACATTTAGGTCATTTTCGTCCTCCCTAGGCTTATTCTCGTCCAATTAGGGTTTTTAACCAATCTTGTGCATCCAATAAGTGATTTTGTGTCATTGGTTGAACATTTAGGTCATTTTCGTCCTCCCTAGGCTTATTCTCGTCCAATTAGGGTTTTTAACCAATCTTGTGCATCCAATAAGTGATTTTGTGCAATTGGTTGAACATTTAGGTCATTTTCGTCCTCCCTAGGCTTATTCTCGTCCAATTAGGGTTTTTAACCAATCTTGTGCATCCAATAAGTACATTTGTGTCATTGGTTGAACATTTAGGTCATTTTCGTCCTCCCAAGGCTTATTCTCGTCCAATTATGGTTTTTAACCAATCTTGTGCATCCAATAAGTAAATTTGTGTCATTGGTTGAACATTTAGGTCATTTTCGTCCTCCCTAGGCTTATTCTCGTCCAATTAGGGTTTTTAACCAATCTTGTGCATCCAATAAGTACATTTGTTTCATTGGTTGAACATTTAGGTCATTTTCGTCCTCCCTAGGCTTATTCTCGTCCAATTAGGGTTTTTAACCAATCTTGTGCATCCAATATGTGATTTTGTGCCATTGGTTGAACATTTAGGTCATTTTCGTCCTCCCAAGGCTTATTCTCGTCCAATTAGGGTTTTAAACCAATCTTGTGCATCCAATAAGTACATTTGTGTCATTGGTTGAACATTTAGGTCATTTTCGTCCTCCCTAGGCTTATTCTCGTCCAATTAGGGTTTTTAACCAATCTTGTGCATCCAATATGTGATTTTGTGTCATTGGTGGAACATTTAGGTCATTTTCGTCCTCCCAAGGCTTATTCTCGTCCAATTAGGGTTTTTAACCAATCTTGTGCATCCAATAAGTACATTTGTTTCATTGGTTGAACATTTAGGTCATTTTCGTCCTCCCTATGCTTATTCTCGTCCAATTAGGGTTTTTAACCAATCTTGTGCATCCAATATGTGATTTTGTGCCATTGGTTGAACATTTAGGTCATTTTCGTCCTCCCAAGGTTTATTCTTGTCCAATTAGGGTTTTTAACCAATCTTGTGCACACAATAAGTGATTTTGTGCCATTGGTTGAACATTTAGGTCGTTTTCGTCCTCTCAAGGCTTATTCTCGATTAAATAGGGTTTTTAACCAATCTTGTGCATCTAATAAGTACATTTGTGTCATTGGTTGAACATTTAGGTCAATTTCGTCCTCCCAAGGCTTATTCTCGTCCAATTAGGGTTTTTAACCAATCTTGTGCATCCCATAAGTACATTTGTGTCATTGGTTGAACATTTAGGTCATTTTCGTTCTCCCTAGGCTTATTCTCGTCCAATTAGGGTTTTTAACCAATCTTGTGCACACAATAAGTGATTTTGTGCCATTGGTTGAACATTTAGGTCAATTTCGTCCTCCCAAGGCTTATTCTCGTCCAATTAGGGTTTTTAACCAATCTTGTGCATTTAATAAGTACATTTGTGTCATTGGTTGAACATTTAGGTCGTTTTCGTCCTCCGAAGGCTTATTCTCGTCCAATTAGGGTTTTTAACCAATCTTATGCATCCAATAAGTACATTTGTGTCATTGGTTGAACATTTAGGTCATTTTCGTCCTCCCAATGCTTATTCTCGTCCAAATAGGGTTTTTAACCAATCTTGTACATCTAATAAGATATTTTGTGTCATTGGTTGAACATTTAGGTCATTTTCGTCCTCCTTAGGCTTCTTCTCGTCAAATTAATGTTTTTAACCTATCTTGTGCATCCAATAAGTGATTTTGTGCCATTGGTTGAACATTTAGGTCATTTTCGTCCTCCCAAGGCTTATTCTCGTCCAATTAGGGTTTTTAACCAATCTTGTGCATCCAATAAGTACATTTGTGTCATTGGTTGAACATTTAGGTCATTTTCGTTCTCCCTAGGCTTATTCTAGTCCAATTAGGGTTTTTAGCCAATCTTGTGCATCCAATATGTGATTTTGTGTCATTGGTTGAACATTTAGGTCATTTTCGTCCTCCCAAGGCTTATTCTCGTCCAATTAAGGTTTTTGACAATTCTTGTGCATCCAATAAGTACATTTGAATCATTGGTTGAACATTTAGGTCATTTTCGTCCTCCCTAGGCTTATTCTCGTCCAATTAGGGTTTTTAACCAATCTTGTGCATCCAATAAGTACATTTGTGTCATTGGTTGAACATTTAGGTCATTTTCGTCCTCCCAAGGCTTATTCTCGTCCAATTAGGGTTTTTAACCAATCTTGTGCATCCAATAAGTGATAATGGTTCATTGGTTGAACATTTAGGTCATTTTTGTCCTCCCTAGGCTTAATCTCGTCCAATTAGGGTTTTTAACCAATCTTGTGCATCCAATATGTACATTTGTGTCATTGGTTGAACATTTAGGTCATTTTCGTCCTCCCAAGGCTTATTCTCGTCCAATTAGGGTTTTTAACCAATCTTGTGCATCCAATAAGTTATTTTGTGTCATTGGTTGAACATTTAGGTCATTTTCGTCCTCCTTAGGCTTATTCTCGTCCAATTAGGGTTTTTAACCAATCTTGTGCATCCAATAAGTGATTTTGTGTCATTGGTTGAACATTTAGGTCATTTTCGTCCTCCCTAGGCTTATTCTCGTCCAATTACGGTTTTTAACCAATCTTGTGCATCCAATAAGTGATTTTGTGTCATTGGTTGAACATTTAGGTCATTTTCGTCCTCCCTAGTCTTATTCTCGTCCAATTAAGGTTTTTAACCAATCTTGTGCATCCAATAAGTGATTTTGTGTCATTGGTTGAACATTTAGGTCATTTTCGTCCTCCCTAGGCTTATTCTCTTCCAATTAAGGTTTTTAACCAATCTTGTGCATCCAATAAGTGATTTTGTGTCATTGGTTGAACATTTAGGTCATTTTCGTCCTCCCAAGGCTTATTCTCGTCCAATTAGGGTTTTTAACCAATCTTGTGCATCCAATAAGTACATTTGTGTCATTGGTTGAACATTTAGGTCATTTTCGTCCTCCCAAGGCATTTTCTCGTCCAATTATGGTTTTTAACCAATCTTGTGCATCCAATAAGTACATTTGTGTCATTGGTTGAACATTTAGGTCATTTTCGTCCTCCCAAGGCTTATTCTCGTCCAATTAGGGTTTTTAACCAATCTTGTGCATCCAATAAGTGATTTTGTGTCATTGGTTGAACATTTAGGTCATTTTTGTCCTCCCTAGCCTTATTCTCTTCCAATTAGGGTTTTTAACTTATCTTGTGCATCCAATAAGTGATTTTGTGTCATTGGTTGAACATTTAGGTCATTTTCGTCCTCCCTAGGCTTATTCTCGTCCAATTATGGTTTTTAACCATTCTTGTGCATCCAATAAGTGATTTTGTGCCATTGATTGAACATTTAGGTCATTTTCGTCATCCCAAGGCTAATTCTCGTCCAATAGGGTTTTTAACCAATCTTGTGCATCCAATAAGTACATTTGTGTCATTGGTTGAACATTTAGGTCATTTTCGTCCTCCCAAGGCTTATTCTCGTCCAATTAGGGTTTTTAACCAATCTTGTGCATCCAATAAGTGATTTTGTGTCATTGGTTGAACATTTAGGTCATTTTCGTCCTCCCAAGGCTTATTCTCGTCCAATTAGGGTTTTTAAGCAATCTTGTGCATCCAATAAGTGATTTAGTGTCATTGGTTGAACATTTAGGTCATTTTCTTCCTCCCAAGGCTTATTCTCGTCCAATTAGGGTTTTTAACCAATCTTGTGCATCCAATAAGTGATTTTGTGTCATTGGTTGAACATTTAGGTCATTTTCGTCCTCCCAAGGCTTATTCTCGTCCAATTAGGGTTTTTAACCAATCTTGTGCATCCAATAAGTGATTTTGTGTCATTGGTTGAACATTTAGATCATTTTCGTCCTCCCAAGGCTTATTCTCGTCCAATTAGGGTTTTTAACCAATCTTCTGCATCCAATAAGTGATTTTGTGTCATTGGTTGAACATTTAGGTCATTTTCATCCTCCCAAGGCTTATTCTCGTCCAATTAGGGTTTTTAACCAATCTTGTGCATCCAATAAGTGATTTTGTGTCATTGGTTGAACATTTAGGTCATTTTCGTCCTCCCAAGGCTTATTCTCGTCCAATTAGGGTTTTTAACCAATCTTGTGCATCCAATAAGTACATTTGTGTCATTGGTTGAACATTTAGGTCATTTTCGTCCTCCTTAGGCTTATTCTCGTCCAATTAGGGTTTTTAACCAATCTTGTGCATCCAATAAGTGATTTTGTGTCATTGGTTGGACATTTAGGTCATTTTCGTCCTCCCAAGGCTTATTCTCGTCCAATTAGGGTTTTTAACCAATCTTGTGCATCTAATAAGTACATTTGTGTCATTGGTTGAAAATTTAGGTCATTTTCGTCCTCCCTAGGCTTATTCTCGTCCAATTAGGGTTTTTAACCAATCTTGTGCATCCAATAAGTGATTTTGTGTCATTGGTTGATCATTTAGGTCATTTTCGTCCTCCCAAGGCTTATTCTCTTCCAATTAGGGTTTTTAACCAATCTTGTGCATCCAATAAGTGATTTTGTGCTATTGGTTGAACATTTAGGTCATTTATGTTCTCCCAAGGCTTATTCTCGTCTAATTAGGGTTTTTAACCAATCTTGTGCATCCAATAAGTACATTTGTGTCATTGGTTGAACATTTAGGTCATTTTCGTCCTCCCAAGGCTTATTCTCGTCCAATTAGGGTTTTTAACCAATCTTGTGCATCCAATAAGTGATTTTCTGTCATTAGTTGAACATTTAGGTCATTTTCGTCCTCCATAGCCTTATTCTCGTCCAATTAGTGTTTTTAACCAATCTTGTGCATCCAATAAGTACATTTGTGTCATTGGTTGAACATTTAGGTCATTTTCGTCCTCCCAAGGCTTATTCTCGTCCAATTAGGGTTTTTAACCAATCTTGTGCATCCAATAAGTACATTTGTGTCATTGGTTGAACATTTAGGTCATTTTCGTCCTCCCAAGGCTTATTCTCGTCCAATTAGGGTTTTTAACCAATCTTGTGCATCCAATAAGTACATTTGTGTCATTGGTTTAACATTTGGGTCATTTTCGTCCTCCCAAGGCTTATTCTCGTCCAATTAGGGTTTTTAACCAATCTTGTGCATCCAATAAGTACATTTGTGTCATTGGTTGAACATTTAGGTCATTTTCGTCCTCCCAAGGCTTATTGTTGTCCAATTAGGGTTTTTAACCAATCTTGTGCATCCAATAAGTGATTTTGTGTCATTGGTTGAACATTAAGGTCATTTTCGTCCTCCCTAGGCTTATTCTCGTCCAATTGGGGTTTTTAACCAATCTTGTGCATCCAATATGTAATTTTGTGTCATTGGTTGAACATTTAGGTCATTTTCGTAGTCCCTAGGCTTATTCTCGCCCAATTAGGGTTTTTAACCAATCTTGTGCATGCAATAAGTCATTTTGAGCCATAGGTTGAACATTTAGGTCATTTTCGTCCTCCCAAGGCTTATTCTCGTCCAATTAGGGTTTTTAACCAATCTTGTGCATCCAATAAGTACATTTGTGTCATTGGTTGAACATTTAGGTCATTTTCGTCCTCCTTAGGCTTATTCTCGTCCAATTAGGGTTTTTAACCAATCTTGTGCATCCAATAAGTGATTTTGTGTCATTGGTTGAACATTTAGGTCATTTTCGTCCTCGCAATGCTTATTCTCGTCCAATTAGGGTTTTTAACCAATCTTGTGCATCCAATAAGTGATTTTCTGTCATTGGTTGAACATTTAGATCATTTTCGTCCTCCCAAGGCTTATTCTCGTCCAATTAGGGGTTTTAACCAAACTTGTGCATCCAATAAGTGATTTTGTGTCATTGGTTGAACATTTAGGTCATTTTCGTCCTCCTAAGGCTTATTCTCGTCCAATTAGGGGTTTTAACCAATCTTGTGCATCCAATAAGTACATTTGTGTCATTGGTTGAACATTTAGGTCATTTTCGTCCTCCCTAGGCTTATTCTCGTCCAATTAGGGTTTTTAACCAATCTTGTGCATCCAATAAGTGATTTTGTGTCATTGGTTGAACATTTAGGCCATTTTCGTCCTCCCTAGGCTTATTCTCGTCCAATTAGGGTTTTTAACCAATCTTGTACATCCAATAAGTTTATTTGTGTCATTGGTTGAACATTTATGTCATTTTCGACCTCCCAAGGCTTATTCTCGTCCAATTAGGGTTTTTAACCAATCTTGTGCATCCAATAAGTGATTTTGTGTCATTGGTTGAACATTTAGGTCATTTTCGTCCTCCCAAGGCTTATTCTCGTCCAATTAGGGTTTTTAACCATTCTTGTGCATCCAATAAGTGATTTTGTGTCATTGGTTGAACATTTAGGTCATTTTCGTCCTCCCTAGGCTTATTCTCGTCCAATTAGGGTTTTTAACCATTCTAGTGCATCCAATAAGTGATTTTGTGTCATTGGTTGAACATTTATGTCATTTTCTTCCTTCCTAGGCTCATTCTCGTCCAATTAGGGTTTTTAACCAATCTTGTGCATCCAATAAATGATTTTGTGTCATTGGTTGAACATTTAGGTCATTTTCGTCCTCCCTAGGCTTATTCTCGTCCAATTAGGGTTTTTAACCAATCTTGTGCATCCAATAAGTACATTTGTGTCATTTGTTGAACATTTAGGTCATTTTCTTCCTCCCTAGGCTTATTCACGTCCAATTAGGGTTTTTAACCAATCTTGTGCATCCAATAAGTACATTTGTGTCATTGGTTGAACATTTAGGTCATTTTCGTCCTCCCAAGGCTTATTCTCGTCCAATTAGGGTTTTTAACCAATCTTGTGCATCCAATAAGTGATTTTGTGTCATTGGTTGAACATTTAGGTCATTTTCGTCCTCCCTAGGCTTATTCTCGTCCAATTAGGGTTTTGAACCAGTCTTGTGCATCCAATAAGTGATTTTGTGTCACTGGTTGAACATTTAGGTCATTTTCGTCGTCCCAAGGCTTATTCTCGTCCAATTAGGGTTTTTAACCTATCTTGTGCATCCAATAAGTACATTTGTGTCATTGGTTGAACATTTCGGTCGTTTTCGTCCTCCGAAGGCTTATTCTCATCCATTTAGGGTTTTGAACCAATCTTGTGCATCCAATAAGTGATTTTGTGTCATTGGTTGAACATTTAGGTCATTTTCGTCCTCCTTAGGCTTATTCTCGTCCAATTAGGGTTTTGAACCAATCTTGTGCATCCAATAAGTGATTTTGTGTCATTGTTTTAACATTTAGGTCATTTTCGTCCTCCCAAGGCTTATTCTCGTCAAATTAGGGTTTTTAACCAATCTTGTGCATCCAATAAGTACATTTGTGTCATTGGTTGAATATTTTGGTCATTTTCGTCCTCCCAAGGCTTATTCTCGTCCAATTAGGGTTTTTAACCAATCTTGTGCATCCAATAAGTGATTTTGTGTCATTGGTTGAACATTTAGGTCATTTTCGTCCTCCCAAGGCTTATTCTCGTCCAATTAGGGTTTTTAACCAATCTTGTGCATCCAATAAGTGATTTTGTGTCATTGGTTGAACATTTAGGTCATTTTCTTCCTCCCGAGGCTTATTCTCGTCAAATTAGGGTTTTTAACCAATCTTGTGCATCCAATAAGTACATTTGTGTCATTGGTTGAACATTTAGGTCATTTTCGTCCTCCCAAGGCTTATTCTCGTCCAATTAGGGTTTTTAACCAATCTTGTGCATCCAATAAGTGATTTTGTGTCATTGGTTGAACATTTAGGTCAATTTCGTCATCCCTATGCTTATTCTCTCCCAATTAGGGTTTTTAACTTATCTTGTGCATCCAATAAGTACATTTGTGTCATTGGTTGAACATTTAGGTCATTTTCGTCCTCCCAAGGCTTATTCTCGTCCAATTAGGGTTTTTAACCAATCTTATGCATCCAATAAGTACATTTGTGTCATTGGTTGAACATTTAGGTCATTTTCGTCCTCCCAAGGCTTATTCTCGTCCTATTAGGGTTTTTAACCAATCTTGTGCATCTAATAAGTGATTTTGTGTCATTGGGTGAACATTTAGGTCATTTTCGTCCTCCGTAGGCTTATTCTCGTCCAATTAGGGTTTTTAACCAATCTTGTGCATCCAATAAGTGATTTTGTGTCATTGGTTGAACATTTAGGTCATTGTCGTCCTCCCTAGGCTTATTCTCGTCCAATTAGGGTTTTTAACCAATCTTGTGCACCCAATAAGTGATTTTGTGCCATTCGTTGAACATTTAGGTCATTTTCGTCCTCCCAAGGCTTATTCTCGTCCAATTAGGGTTTTAAACCAATCTAGTGCATCCAATAAGTACATTTGTGTCATTGGTTGAACATTTAGGTCATTTTCGTCCTCCCTAGGCTTATTCTCGTCCAATTAGGGTTTTTAACCAATCTTGTGCATCCAATAAGTACATTCGTGTCATTGGTTGAACATTTAGGTCATTTTCGTTCTCCCTAGGCTTATTCTCGATTAAATAGGGATTTTAACCAATCTCGTGCATCCAATAAGTGATTTTGTGTCATTGGTTGAACATTTAGGTCAATTTCATCCTCCCTAGGCTTATTCTCGTCCAATTAGGGTTTTTAACCAGTCTTGTGCATCTAATAAGTACATTTGTGTGATTGGTTGAACATTTAGGTCATTTTCGTCCTCCCAAGGCTTATTCTCGTCCAATTAGGGTTTTTAACCAATCTTATGCATCCAATAAGTACATTTGTGTCATTGGTTGAACATTTAGGTCATTTTCGTCCTCCCAAGGCTTATTCTCGTCGAATTAGGGTTTTTAACCAATCTTGTACATCTAATAAGTGATTTTGTGTCATTGGGTGAACATTTAGGTCATTTTCGTCCTCCTTAGGCTTATTCTCGTCAAATTAATGTTTTTAACCAATCTTGTGCATCCAATAAGTGATTTTGTGCCATTGGTTGAACATTTAGGTCATTTTCGTCCTCCCAAGGCTTATTCTCGTCCAATTAGGGTTTTTAACCAATCTTGTGCATCCAATAAGTACATTTGTGTGATTGGTTGAACATTTAGGTCATTTTCGTCCTCCCAAGGCTTATTCTCGTCCAATTAGGGTTTTTAACCAATCTTATGCATCCAATAAGTACATTTGTGTCAGTGGTTGAACATTTAGGTCATTTTCGTCCTCCCAAGGCTTATTCTCGTCCAATTAGGGTTTTTAACCAATCTTGTACATCTAATAAGTGATTTTGTGTCATTGGGTGAACATTTAGGTCATTTTCGTCCTCCTTAGGCTTATTCTCGTCAAATTAATGTTTTTAACCAATCTTGTGCATCCAATAAGTGATTTTGTGTCATTGGTTGAACATTTAGGTCATTTTCGTCCTCCCAAGGCTTATTCTCGTCCAATTAGGGTTTTTAACCAATCTTGTGCATCCAATAAGTACATTTGTGTCATTGGTTGAACATTTAAGTCATTTTCTTCCTCCCAAGGCTTATTCTCGTCCAATTAGGGTTTTTAACCAATCTTGTGCATCCAATAAGTACATTTGTGTCATTGGTTGAACATTTAGGTCATTTTCGTCCTCCCAAGGCTTATTCTCGTCCAATTAGGGTTTTTAACCAATCTTGTGCATCCAATAAGTACATTTGTTTCATTGGTTGAACATTTAGGTCATTTTCGTCCTCCCAAGGCTTATTCTCGTCCAATTAGGGTTTTTAACCAATCTTATGCATCCAATAAGTGATTTTGTGTCATTGGTTGAATATTTAGGTCATTTTCGTCCTCCCAAGGCATATTCTCGTCCAATTAGGGTTTTTAACCAATCTTGTGCATCCAATAAGTACATTTGTGTCATTGGTTGAACATTTAGGTCATTTTCGTCCTCCCAAGGCTTATTCTCGTCCAATTAGGGTTTTTAACCAATCTTGTGCATCCAATAAGTACATTTGTGTCATTGGTTGAACATTTAGGTCATTTTCGTCCTCCCAAGGCTTATTCTCGTCCAATTAGGGTTTTTAAGCAATCTTGTGCATCAAATAAGTACATTTGTGTTATTGGTTGAACATTTAGGTCATTTTCGTCCTCCCAAGGCTTATTCTCGTCCAATTACGGTTTTTAACCAATCTTGTGCATCCAATAAGTGATTTTGTGTCGTTGGTTGAACATTTAGGTCATTTTCGTCCTCCCAAGGCTTATTCTCGTCCAATTAGGGTTTTTAACCAATCTTGTGCATCCAATAAGTACATTTGTGTCATTGGTTGAACATTTAGGTCATTTTCGTCCTCCTTCGGCTTATTCTCGTCCAATTAGGGTTTTTAACCAATCTTGTGCATCCAATAAGTACATTTGTGTCATTGGTTGAACATTTAGGTCATTTTCGTCCTCCCAAGGCTTATTCTCGTCCAATTAGGGTTTTTAACGAATCTTGTGCATCCAATAAGTGATTTTGTGTCGTTGGTTGAACATTTAGGTCATTTTCGTCCTTCCAAGGCGTATTCTCGTCCAATTAGGGTTTTTAACCAATCTTGTGCATCCAATAAGTACATTTGTGTCATTGGTTGAACATTTAGGTCATTTTCATCCTCCCAAGGCTTATTCTCGTCCAATTAGGGTTTTTAACCAATCTTGTGCATCCAATAAGTGATTTTGTGTCATTGGTTGAACATTTAGGTCATTTTCGTCCTCCCAATGCTTATTCTCGTGCAATTAGGGTTTTTAACCAATCTTGTGCATCCAATTAGTGATTTTGTGTCATTTGTTGAACATTTAGGTCATTTTCGTCCTCCCAAGGCTTATTCTCGTCCAATTAGGGTTTTTAACCAATCTTGTGCATCCAATAAGTGATTTTGTGTCATTGGTTGAACATTTAGGTCATTTTCGTCCTCCCAAGGCTTATTCTCGTCCAATTAGGGTTTTTAACCAATCTTGTGCATCCAATAAGTACATTTGTGTCATTGGTTGAACATTTAGGTCATTTTCGTCCTCCTAAGGCTTATTCTCGTCCAATTAGGGTTTTTAACCAATCTTCTGAATCCGATAAGTGATTTTGTGTCATTGGTTGAACATTTAGGTCATTTTCGTCCTCCCAATGCTTATTCTCGTCCAATTAGGGTTTTTAACCAATCTTGCGCATCCAATTAGTGATTTTGTGTCATTTGTTGAACATTTAGGTCATTTTCGTCCTCCCAAGGCTTATTCTCGTCCAATTAGGGTTTTTAACCAATCTTGTGCATCCAATAAGTGATTTTGTGTCATTGGTTGAACATTTAGGTCATTTTCGTCCTCCCTTGGCTTAATCTCGTCAAATTAGGGTTTTTAACCAATCTTGTGCATCAAATAAGTACATTTGTGTCATTGGTTGAACATTTAGGTCATTTTCGTCCTCCCTAGGCTTATTCTCGTCCAATTAGGGTTTTTAACCAATCTTGTGCATTCAATAAGTGATTTTGTGTCATTGGTTGAACATTTAGGTCATTTTCGTCCTCCGTAGGCTTATTCTCGTCCAATTAGGGTTTTTAACCAATCTTGTGCATCCAATAAGTGATTTTGTGTCATTGGTTGAACATTTAGGTCATTTTCGTCCTCCCTAGGCTTATTCTCGTCCAATTAGGGTTTTTAAACAATCTTGTGCATCCAATAAGTGATTTTGTGCCATTGTTTGAACATTTAGGTCATTTTCGTCCTCCCTAGGCTTATTCTCGTCCAATTAGGGTTTTTAAACCAATCTTGCGCATCCAATAAGTGATTTTGTGTCATTGGTTGAACATTTAGGTCATTTTCGTCCTCCGTAGGCTTATTCTCGTCCAATTAGGGTTTTTAACCAATCTTGTGCATCCAATAAGTGATTTTGTGTCATTGGTTGAACATTTAGGTCATTTTCGTCCTCCCTATGCTTATTCTCGTCCAATTAGGGTTTTTAACCAATCTTGTGCATCCAATAAGTATACTTGTGCCATTGGTTGAACATTTAGGTCATTTTCGTCCTCCCTAGGCTTATTCTCGTCCAATTAGGGTTTTTAACCAATCTTGTGCATCCAATAAGTGATTTTGTGTCATTGGTTGAACATTTAGGTCATTTTCGTCCTCCCTAGGCTTATTCTCGTCCAATTAGGGTTTTTAACCAATCTTGTGCATCCCATAAGTACATTTGTGTCATTGGTTGAACATTTAGGTCATTTTCGTCCTCCCTAGGCTTATTCTCGTCCAATTAGGGTTTTTAACCAATCTTGTGCATCCAATATGTGATTTTGTGTCATTGGTGGAACATTTAGGTCATTTTCGTCCTCCCAAGGCTTATTCTCGTCCAATTAGGGTTTTTAACCAATCTTGTGCATCCAATAAGTACATTTGTTTCATTGGTTGAACATTTAGGTCATTTTTGTCCTCCCTAGGCTTATTCTCGTCCAATTAGGGTTTTTAACCAATCTTGTGCATCCAATATGTGATTTTGTGCCATTGGTTGAACATTTAGGTCATTTTCGTCCTCCCAAGGTTTATTCTTGTCCAATTAGGGTTTTTAACAATTCTTGTGCATCCAATAAGTACATTTGTATCATTGGTTGAACATTTAGGTCGTTTTCGTCCTCCCTAGGATTATTCTCGATTAAATAGGGTTTTTAACCAATCTTGTGCATCTAATAAGTACATTTGTGTCATTGGTTGAACATTTAGGTCAATTTCGTCCTCCCAAGGCTTATTCTCGTCCAATTAGGGTTTTTAACCAATCTTGTGCATCCCATAAGTACATTTGTGTCATTGGTTGAACATTTAGGTCATTTTCCTCCTCCTTAGGCTTATTCTCGTCAAATTAATGTTTTTAACCTATCTTGTGCATCCAATAAGTGATTTTGTGCCATTGGTTGAACATTTAGGTTATTTTCGTCCTCACAAGGCTTATTCTCGTCCAATTAGGGTATTTAACCAATCTTGTGCATCCAATAAGTACATTTGTGTCATTGGTTGAACATTTAGGTCATTTTCGTTCTCCCTAGGCTTATTCTAGTCCAATTAGGGTTTTTAGCCAATCTTGTGCATCCAATATGTGATTTTGTGTCATTGGTTGAACATTTAGGTCATTTTCGTCCTCCCAAGGCTTATTCTCGTCCAATTAGGGTTTTTGACAATTCTTGTGCATCCAATAAGTACATTTGTATAATTGGTTGAGCATTTAGGACATTTTCGTCCTCCCTAGGCTTATTCTCGTCCAATTAGGGTTTTTAACCAATCTTGTGCATCCCATAAGTACATTGGTGTCATTGGTTGAACATTTAGGTCATTTTCGTTCTCCCTAGGCTTATTCTCGTCCAATTAGGGTTTTTAACCAATCTTGTGCACACAATAAGTGATTTTGTGCCATTGGTTGAACATTTAGGTCATTTTCGTCCTCTCAAGGCTTATTCTCGTCCAATTAGGGTTTTTAACCAATCTTTTGAATCCAATAAGTACATTTGTGTCATTGGTTGAACATTTAGGTCGTTTACGTCCTCCCAAGGCTTATTCTCGTCCAATTAGGGTTTTTAACCAATCTTGTGCCTCCAATAAGTGATTTTGTGTCATTGGTTGAACATTTAGGTCATTTTCGTCCTCCCTAGGCTTATTCTCGTCCAATTAGGGTTTTTAACCAATCTTGTGCATCCAATAAGTACATTTGTGTCATTGGTTGAACATTTAGGTCATTTTCGTTCTTCCTAGGCTTATTCTCGATTAAATAGGGTTTGTAACAAATCTCGTGCATCCAATAAGTGATTTTGTGTCATTGGTTGAACATTTAGGTAAATTTCATCCTCCCTAGGTTTATTCTCGTCCAATTAGGGTTTTTAACCAATCTT
>JBBPBP010000689.1:0-38049 GCA_037974735.1 Cicer chorassanicum
ATACAAATGTACTTATTGGATGCACAAGAATTGTCAAAAACCCTAATTGGACGAGAATAAGCCTTGGGAGGACGAAAATGACCTAAATGTTCAACCAATGACACAAAATCACATATTGGATGCACAAGATTGGCTAAAAACCCTAATTGGACTAGAATAAGCCTAGGGAGAACGAAAATGACCTAAATCTTCAACCAATGACACAAATGTACTTATGGGATGCACAAGATTGGTTAAAAACCCTAATTGGACGAGAATAAGCCTTGGGAGGACGAAATTGACCTAAATGTTCAACCAATGACACAAATGTACTTATTAGATGCACAAGATTGGTTAAAAACCCTATTTAATCGAGAATAAGCCTAGGGAGGACGAAAACGACCTAAATGTTCAACCAATGATACAAATGTACTTATTGGATGCACAAGAATTGCTAAAAACCCTAATTGGACAAGAATAAACCTTGGGAGGACGAAAATGACCTAAATGTTCAACCAATGGCACAAAATCACATATTGGATGCACAAGATTGGTTAAAAACCCTAATTGGACGAGAATAAGCCTTGGGAGGACGAAAATGACCTAAATGTTCCACCAATGACACAAAATCACATATTGGATGCACAAGATTGGTTAAAATCTCTAATTGGACGAGAATAAGCCTAGGGAGGACGAAAATGACCTAAATGTTCAACCAATGACACAAATGTACTTATTGGATGCACAAGATTGGTTTAAAACCCTAATTGGACGAGAATAAGCCTTGGGAGGACGAAAATGACCTAAATGTTCAACGAATGGCACAAAATCACTTATTGGGTGCACAAGATTGGTTAAAAACCCTAATTGGACGAGAATAAGCCTAGGGAGGACGACAATGACCTAAATGTTCAACCAATGACACAAAATCACTTATTGGATGCACAAGATTGGTTAAAAACCCTAATTGGACGAGAATAAGCCTACGGAGGACGAAAATGACCTAAATGTTCAACCAATGACACAAATGTACTTATTGGATGCACAAGATAGGTTACAAACCCTAATTGGACGAAAATAAGCCTTGGGATGACGAATATGACCTAAATGTTCAACCAATGGCACATATGTACTTATTGGATGCATAAGATTGGTAAAGAACCCTAATTGGACGAGAATAAGCCTTGGGAGGACGAAAATGACCTAAATGTTCAACCAATGACACAAATGTACTTATTGGATGCACAAGATTGGTTAAAAACCCTAATTGGACAAGAATAAGCCTAGGGAGGACGAAAATGACCTAAATGTTCAACCAATGATACAAATGTACTTATTGGATACACAAGAATTGTTAAAAACCCTAATTGGACGAGAATAACCCTTGGGAGGACGAAAATGACCTAAATGTTCAACCAATGACACAAAATCACATATTGGATGCACAAGATTGGCTAAAAACCCTAATTGGACGAGAATAAGCCTAGGGAGGACGAAAATGACCTAAATGTTCAACCAATGACACAAATGTACTTATTGGATGCTCAAGATTGGTTAAAAACCCTAATTGGACGAGAATAAGCCTTGGGAGGACGAAAATGACCTAAATGTTCAACCAATGGCACAAAATCACTTATTGGATGCACAAGATTGGTTAAAAACATTAATTTGACGAGAATAAGCCTAAGGAGGATGAAAATGACCTAAATGTTCAACCAATGACACAAAATCACTTATTAGATGTACAAGATTGGTTAAAAACCCTAATTGGACGAGAATAAACCTATGGAGGACGAAAATGACCTAAATGTTCAACCAATGACACAAATGTACTTATTGGATGCATAAGATTGGTTAAAAACCCTAATTAAACGAGAATAAGCCTAGGGAGGACGAAAATGACATAAATGTTGAACCAATGACACAAAATCACATATTGGATGCACAAGATTGGTTAAAAACCCTAATTGGACGAGAATAAGCCTAGGGAGGACGAAAATGACATAAATGTTCAACCAATGACACAAATGTACTTATTGGATGCACAAGATTGGTTTAAAACCCTAATTGGACGAGAATAAGCCTTGGGAGGACGAAAATGACCTAAATGTTCAACCAATGACACAAAATCACATATTGGATGCACAAGATTGGCTAAAAACCCTAATTGGACTAGAATAAGCCTAGGGAGAACGAAAATGACCTAAATGTTCAACCAATGACACAAATGTACTTATTGGATGCACAAGATTGGTTAAATACCCTAATTGGACGAGAATAAGCCTTGTGAGGACGAAAATAACCTAAATGTTCAACCAATGGCACAAAATCACTTATTGGATGCACAAGATAGGTTAAAAACATTAATTTGACGAGAATAAGCCTAAGGAGGAGGAAAATGACCTAAATGTTCAACCAATGACACAAATGTACTTATGGGATGCACAAGATTGGTTAAAAACCCTAATTGGACGAGAATAAGCCTTGGGAGGACGAAATTGACCTAAATGTTCAACCAATGACACAAATGTACTTATTAGATGCACAAGATTGGTTAAAAACCCTATTTAATCGAGAATAATCCTAGGGAGGACGAAAACGACCTAAATGTTCAACCAATGATACAAATGTACTTATTGGATGCACAAGAATTGTTAAAAACCCTAATTGGACAAGAATAAACCTTGGGAGGACGAAAATGACCTAAATGTTCAACCAATGGCACAAAATCACATATTGGATGCACAAGATTGGTTAAAAACCCTAATTGGACGAGAATAAGCCTAGGGAGGACGAAAATGACCTAAATGTTCAACCAATGACACAAAATCACTTATTGGATGCACAAGATTGGTTAAAAACCCTAATTGGACGAGAATCAGCTTTTAGAGTACATAAATGACCTAAATGTTCAACCAATGACACAAATGTACTTATTGGATGCACAAGATTGGTTAAAAACCCTAATTGGACGAGAATAAGCCTTGGGAGGACGAAAATGACCTAAATGTTCAACCAATGGCACAAAATCACTTATTGGATGCACAAGATTGGTTAAAAACATTAATTTGACGAGAAAAAGCCTAAGGAGGACGAAAATGACCTAAATGTTCAACCAATGACACAAAATCACTTATTAGATGTACAAGATTGGTTAAAAACCCTAATTGGACGAGAATAAGCCTTGGGAGGCCGAAAATGACCTAAATGTTCAACCAATGACACAAATGTACTTATTAGATGCATAAGATTGGTTAAAAACCCTAATTGGACGAGAATAAGCCTTGGGAGGACGAAGATGACCTAAATGTTCAACCAATGACACAAATGTACTTATTGGATGCACAAGATTGGTTAAAAACCCTAATTGGACGAGAATAAGCCTAGGGAGGATGAAATTGACCTAAATGTTCAACCAATGACACAAAATCACTTATTGGATGCACGAGATTGGTTAAAAACCCTATTTAATCGAGAATAAGCCTAGGGAGAACGAAAATGACCTAAATGTTCAACCAATGACACAAATGTACTTATTGGATGCACAAGATTGGTTAAAAACCCTAATTGGACGAGAATAAGCCTAGGGAGGACGAAAATGACCTAAATGTTCAACCAATGACACAAAATCACTTATTGGAGGCACAAGATTGGTTAAAAACCCTAATTGGACGAGAATAAGCCTTGGGAGGACGAAAACGACCTAAATGTTCAACCAATCACACAAATGTACTTATTGGATGCACAAGATTGGTTAAAAACCCTAATTGGACGAGAATAAGCCTAGGGAGGATGAAATTGACCTAAATGTTCAACCAATGACACAAAATCACTTATTGGATGCACGAGATTTGTTAAAAACCCTATTTAATCGAGAATAAGCCTAGGGAGAACGAAAATGACCTAAATGTTCAACCAATGACACAAATGTACTTATTGGATGCACAAGATTGGTTAAAAACCCTAATTGGACGAGAATAAGCCTAGGGAGGACGAAAATGACCTAAATGTTCAACCAATGACACAAAATCACTTATTGGAGGCACAAGATTGGTTAAAAACCCTAATTGGACGAGAATAAGCCTTGGGAGGACGAAAACGACCTAAATGTTCAACCAATGACACAAATGTACTTATTGGATGCACAAGATTGGTTAAAAAACCTAATTGGACGAGAATAAGCCTTGAGAGGACGAAAATGACCTAAATGTTCAACCAATGGCACAAAATCACTTATTGTGTGCACAAGATTGGTTAAAAACCCTAATTGGACGAGAATAAGCCTAGGGAGAACGAAAATGACCTAAATGTTCAACCAATGACACCAATGTACTTATGGGATGCACAAGATTGGTTAAAAACCCTAATTGGACGAGAATAAGCCTAGGGAGGACGAAAATGTCCTAAATGCTCAACCAATTATACAAATGTACTTATTGGATGCACAAGAATTGTCAAAAACCCTAATTGGACGAGAATAAGCCTTGGGAGGACGAAAATGACCTAAATGTTCAACCAATGACACAAAATCACATATTGGATGCACAAGATTGGCTAAAAACCCTAATTGGACTAGAATAAGCCTAGGGAGAACGAAAATGACCTAAATGTTCAACCAATGACACAAATGTACTTATTGGATGCACAAGATTGGTTAAAAACCCTAATTGGACGAGAATAAGCCTTGGGAGGACGAAAATGACCTAAATGTTCAACCAATGCCACAAAATCACTTATTGGATGCACAACATTGGTTAAAACCCCTAATTGGACGAGAATAAGCCTTGGGAGGACGAAAATAACCTAAATGTTCAAACAATGACACAAAATAACTTATTGGATGCACAAGATTGGTTCAAAACCCTAATTGGACGAGAATAAGCTTTGGGAGGACGAAAATGACCTAAATGTTCAACCAATGACACAAAATCACTTATTGGATGCACAAGATTGGTTAAAACCCCTAATTGGACGAGAATAAGCCTTAGGAGGACGAAAATGACCGAAATGTTCAACCAATGACACAAATGTATTTATTGGATGCACAAGATTGGTTAAAAACCCTAATTGGACGAGAATAAGCCTTGGGTGGACGAAAATGACCTAAATGTTCAACCAATGACTTAAAATAACTTATTGGATGCACAAGATTGGTTAAAAACCCTAATTGGACGAGAATAAGCCTTGGGAGGACGAAAATGACCTAAATGTTCAACCAATCACACAAATGTACTTATTGGATGCACAAGATTGGTTAAAAACCCTAATTGGACGAGAATAAGCCTTGGGAGGACGAAAATGACCTAAATGTTCAACCAATGACACAAAATCACTTATTGGATGCACAAGATTGGTTAAAAACATTAATTTGACGAGAATAAGCCTAAGGAGGACGAAAATGACCTAAATGTTCACCCAATGACACAAAATCACTTATTAGATGTACAAGATTGGTTAAAAACCCTAATTGGACGAGAATAAGCCTTGGGAGGACGAAAATGACCTAAATGTTCAACCACTGACACAAATGTACTTATTGGATGCATAAGATTGGTTAAAAACCCTAATTGGACGAGAATAAGCCTTGGGAGGACGAAAATGACCTAAATGTTCAACCAATCACACAAATGTACTTATTGGATGCACAAGATTGGTTAAAAACCCTAATTGGACGAGAATAAGCCTTGGGAGGACGAAAATGACCTAAATGTTCAACCAATGGCACAAAATCACTTATTGGATGCACAAGATTGGTTAAAAACACTAATTGGACGAGAATAAGCCTTGGGAGGACGAAAATGACCTAAATGTTCAACCAATGGCACAAAATCACTTATTGGATGCACAAGATTGGTTAAAAACCCTAATTGGACGAGAATAAGCCTAGGGAGGACGGAAATGACCTAAATGTTCAACCAATGACACAAAATCACTTATTGGATGCACAAGATTGGTTAAAAACCCTAATTGGAAGAGAATAAGCCTACGGAGGACGAAAATGACCTAAATGTTCAACCAATGACACAAATGTACTTATTGGATGCACAAGATTGGTTAAAAACCCTAATTGGACGAGAATAAGCCTAGGGAGGACGAAAATGACCTAAATGTTCAACCAATGATAAAAATGTACTTATTGGATGCACAAGAATTGTTAAAAACCCTAATTGGACGAGAATAAGCCTTGGGAGGACGAAAATGACCTAAATGTTCAACCAATGACACAAAATCACATATTGGATGCACAAGATTGGTTAAAAACATTAATTTGACGAGAATAAGCCTAAGGAGGACGAAAATGACCTAAATGTTCAACCAATGACACAAAATCACTTATTAGATGTACAAGATTGGTTAAAAACCCTAATTGGACGAGAATAAGCCTTGGGAGGACGAAAATGACCTAAATGTTCAACCAATGACACAAATGTACTTATTGGATGCACAAGATTGGTTAAAAACCCTAATTGGACGAGAATAAGCCTAGGGAGGACGAAATTGACCTAATTGTTCAACCAATGACACAAAATCACTTATTGGATGCACAAGACTGGTTAAAAACCCTAAATGGACGAGAATAAGCCTAGGGAGGACGAAAATGACCTAAATGTTCAACCAATGACACAAAATCACTTATTGGATGCACAAGATTGGTTAAAAACCCTAATTGGACGAGAATAAGCCTACGGAGGACGAAAATGACCTAAATGTTCAACCAATGACACAAATGTACTTATTGGATGCACAAGATTGGTTAAAAACCCTAATTGGACGAGAATAAGCCTTCGGAGGACGAAAATGACCTAAATGTTCAACCAATGACACAAAATCACTTATTGGATGCACAATATTGGTTAAAAACCCTAATTGGATGAGAATAAGCCTTGGGAGGACGAAAATGACCTAAACGTTCAAACAATGACACAAAATCACTTATTGGATGCACAAGATTGGTTAAAAACCCTAATTGGACGAGAATAAGCCTTGGGAGGACGAAAATGACCTAAATGTTCAACCAATGACACAAAATCACTTATTGGATGCACAAGATTGGTTAAAAACATTAATTTGACGAGAATAAGCCTAAGGAGGACGAAAATGACCTAAATGTTCAACCAATGACACAAAATCACTTATTAGATGTACAAGATTGGTTAAAAACCCTAATTGGACGAGAATAAGCCTTGGGAGGACGAAAATGACCTAAATGTTCAACCAATGACACAAATGTACTTATTGGATGCATAAGATTGGTTAAAAACCCTAATTGGACGAGAATAAGCCTTGGGAGGACGAAAATGACCTAAATGTTTAACCAATCACACAAATGTACTTATTGGATGCACAAGATTGGTTAAAAACCCTAATTGGATGAGAATAAGCCTAGGGAGGATGAAATTGACCTAAATGTTCAACCAATGATACAAAATCACTTATTGGATGCACGAGATTGGTTAAAAACCCTATTTAATCGACAATAAGCCTAGGGAGAACGAAAATGACCTAAAATTTCAACCAATGACACAAATGTACTTATTGGATGCACAAGATTGGTTAAAAACCCTAACTGGACGAGAATAAGCCTAGGGAGGACGAAAAGGACCTAAATGTTCAACCAATGACACAAAATCACTTATTGGATGCACAAGATTGGTGAAAAACCCTAATTGGACGAGAATAAGCCTTGGGAGGACGAAAACGACCTAAATGTTCAACCAATGACACAAATGTACTTATTGGATGCACAAGATTGGTTAAAAACCCTAATTGGACGAGAATAAGCCTTGGGAGGACGAAAATGACCTAAATGTTCAACCAATGGCACAAAATCACTTATTGTGTGCACAAGATTGGTTAAAAACCCTAATTGGACGAGAATAAGCCTTGGGAGGACGAAAATGACCTAAATGTTCAACCAATCACACAAATGTACTTATTGGATGCACAAGATTGGTTAAAAACCGTAATTGGACGAGAATAAGCCTAGGGTGGATGAAATTGACCTAAATGTTCAACCAATGACACAAAATCACTTATTGGATGCACGAGATTGGTTAAAAACCCTATTTAATCGAGAATAAGCCTAGGGAGAATGAAAATGACCTAAATATTCAACCAATGACACAAATGTACTTATTGGATGCACAAGATTGGTTAAAAACCCTAATTGGACGAGAATAAGCCTAGGGAGGACGAAAATGACCTAAATGTTCAACCAATGACACAAAATCACTTATTGGATGCACAAGATTGGTTAAAAACCCTAATTGGACGAGAATAAGCCTTAGGACGACGAAAATGACCTAAATGTTCAACCAATGACACAAAATCACTTATTGGATGCACAAGATTGGTTAAAAACCCTAATTGGACGAGAATAAGCCTTGGGAGGACGAAAATGACCTAAATGTTCAACCAATGACACAAATGTACTTATTGGATGCACAAGATAGGTTAAAAAACCCTAATTGGACGAGAATAAGCCTTGGGAGGACGAAAATGACCTAAATGTTCAACCAATGACACAAATGTACTTATTGGATGCACAAGATTGGTTAAAAACCCTAATTGGACGAGAATAAGCCTAGGGAGGACGAAAATGACCTAAATGTTCAACCAATGACACAAAATCACTTATTGGATGCACAAGATTGGTTAAAAACCCTAATTGGACGAGAATAAGGCTTTGGAGGACGAAAATGACCTAAATGTTCAACCAATGACACAAAATCACTTATTGGATGCACAAGATTGGTTAAAAACCCTAATTGGACGAGAATAAGCCTTGGGAGGACGAAAATGACCTAAATGTTCAACCAATGACACAAATGTTTTTATTTGATGCACAAGATTGGTTAAAAACCCTAATTGGACGAGAATAAGCCTTGGGAGGACGAAAATGACCTAAATGTTCAACCAATGACACAAATGTACTTATTGGATGCACAAGATTGGTTAAAAACCCTAATTGGACGAGAATAAGCCTAGGGAGGACGAAAATGACCTAAATGTTCAACCAATGACACAAAATCACTTATTGGATGCACAAGATTGGTTAAAAACCCAAATTGGACGAGAATTAGCCTAGGGAGGACGAAAATGACATAAATGTTCAACCAATGACACAAATGTACTTATTGGATGCACAAGATTGGTTAAAAACCCTAATTGGACGAGAATAAGCCTAGGGAGGACGAAAATGACCTAAATGTTCTACCAATGACACAAAATCACTTATTGGATGCACAAGATTGGTTAAAAACCCTAATCGGACGAGAATAAGCCTAGGGAGGACGAAAATGACCTAAATGTTCAACCAATGACACAAATGTACTTATTGGATGCACAAGATTGGTTAAAAACCCTAATTGGACGAGAATAAGCCTAGGGAGGACGAAAATGACCTAAATGTTCAACCAATGACACAAAATCACTTATTGGATGCACAAGATTGGTTAAAAACCCTAATTGGAAGAGAATAAGCCTAGAAGGACGAAAATCACCTAAATGTTCAACCAATGACACAAAATCACTTATTGGATGCACAAGATTGGTTAAAACCCTAATTGGACGAGAATAAGCCTAGGGAGGACGAAAATGACCTGAATGTTCAACCAATGACACAAAATCACTTATTGGATGCACAAGATTGGTTAAAAACCCTAATTGGACGAGAATAAGCCTAGGGAGGACGAAAATGACCTAAATGTTCAACCAATGACACAAAATCACTTATTGGATGCACAAGATTGGTTAAAAACCCTAATTGGACGACAATAAGCCTAGAGTGGACGAAAATGTCCTAAATGTTCAACCAATGACACAAATGTACTTATTGGATGCACAAGATTGGTTAAAAACCCTAATTGGACGAGAATAAGCCTAGGGAGGACGAAAATGACCTAAATGTTCAACCAATGACACAAAATCACTTATTGGATGCACAAGATTGGTTAAAAATCCTAAATGAACGAGAATAAGCCTAAGGAGGACGACAATGACCTAAATGTTCAACCAATGACACAAAATCACTTATTGGATGCACAAGATTGGTTAAAAACCCTAATTGGACGAAAGTAAGCCTTGGGAGGACGAAAATGACCTAAATGTTCAACCAATGACACAAATGTACTTATTGGATGCACAAGATTGGTTAAAAACCCTAATTGGACGAGAATAAGCCTAGGGAGGACGAAAATGACCTAAATGTTCAACCAATGACACAAAATCACTTATTGGATGCACAAGATTGGTTAAAATCCCTAATTGGACGAGAATAAGCATAGGGAGGACGAAAATGACCTAAATGTTCAACCAATGACACAAAATCACTTATTGGATGCACAAGATTGGTTAAAAACCCTAATTGGACGAGAATAAGCCTAGGGAGGACGAAAATGGCCTAAATAATCAACCAATGACACAAAATCACTTATTGGATGCACAAGATTGGTTAAAAACCCTAATTGGACGAGAATAAGCCTAGGGAGGACGAAAATGACCTAAATGTTCAACCAATGACACAAAATCACTTATTGGATGCACAAGATTGGTTAAAAACCCTAATAGAACGAGAATAAGCCTTAGGAGAACGAAAATGACCTAAATGTTCAAACAATGAAACAAAATCACTTATTGGATGCACAAGATTGGTTCAAAACCCTAATTGGACGAGAATAAGCCTAGGGAGGACGAACATGACCTAAATGTTCAAACAATGACACAAAATCACTTATTGGATGAACAAGATTGGTTAAAAACCCTAATTGGACGAGAATAAGCCTAGGGAGGACGAAAAAGACCTAAATGTTCAACCAATGACACAAATGTACTTATTGGATGCACAAGATTGGTTAAAAACCCTAATTGGACGAGAATAAGCCTAGGGAGGACGAAAATGACCTAAATGTTCAACCAATGACACAAAATCACTTATTGGATGCACAAGATTGGTTAAAAATCCTAAATGGACGAGAATAAGCCTAAGGAGGACGACAATGACCTAAATGTTCAACCAATGACACAAAATCACTTATTGGATGCACAAGATTGGTTAAAAACCCTAATTGGACGAAAGTAAGCCTTGGGAGGACGAAAATGACCTAAATGTTCAACCAATGACACAGAATAACTTATTGGATGCACAAGATTGGTTAAAAACCTTAAATGGACGAAACTAAGCCTAGGGAGGACGAAAATGACCTAAATCTTCAACCAATGACACAAAACAACTTATTGGATGCACAAGATTGGTTAAAAAACCTAATTGGACGAGAATAAGCCTAGGGAGGACGAAAAAGACCTAAATGTTCAACCAATGACACAAAATATCTTATAGGATCCACAAGATATGTTAAAAACCCTAATTGGACGAGAATAAGCCTTGGGAGGACGAAAATGACCTAAATGTTCAACCAATGACACAAAATCACTTATTGGATGCACAAGATTGGTTAAAAACCCTAATTGGAAGAGAATAAGCCTAGGGAGGAGGACAATGACCTAAATGTTCAATCAATGACACAAAATCACTTATTGGATGCACAAGATTGGTTAAAAACCCTAATTGGACGAGAATAAGCCTTCGGAGGACGAAAAGGACCTAAATATTCAACCAATGACACAAAATCACTAATTGGATGCACAAGATTGGTTAAAAATCCTAATTGGACGAGAATAAGCCTTGGGAGGACGAAAATGAACTAAATGTTCAACCAATGACACAAATGTACTTATTGGATGCACAAGATTGGTTAAAAACCCTAATTGGACGAGAATAAGCCTTGGGAGGACGAAAATGACCTAAATGTTAGACCAATGACACAAAATGACTTATTGGATGCACAAGATTGGTTAAAACTCCTAATTGGACGAGAATAAGTCTAGGGACAACGAAAATAACCTAAATGTTCAACCAATGACACAAAATCACTTATTGGATGCACAAGATTGGTTAAAAACCCTAATTGGACGAGAATAAGCCTTGGGAGGACGAAAATGACCTAAATGTTCAACCAATGACACAAAATCACTTATTGGATGCACAAGATTGGTTAAAAACCCTAATTGGACGAGAATAAGCCTTGGGAGGACGAAAATGACCTAAATGTTCAACCAATGATACAAATGTTCTTATTGGATGCACAAGATTGGTTAAAAACCCTAATTGGACGAGAATAAGCCTTGGGAGGATGAAAATGACCTTAATGTTCAACCAATGACACAAATGTACTTATTGGATGCACAAGATTGGTTAAAAACCCTAATTGGACGAGAATAAGCCTTGGGAGGACGAAACTGACCTAAATGTTCAACCAATGACACAAAATCACTTATTGGATGCACAAGATTGGTTAAAAACCCTAATTGGACAAGAATAAGCCTTGGGAGGACGAAAATGACCTAAATGTTCAACCAATGACACAAATGAACTTATTGGATGCACAAGATTGGTTAAAAACCCTAATTGGACGAGAATAAGCCTTGGGAGGACGAAAATGACCTAAATGTTCAACCAATGACACAAATGTACTTATTGGATGCACAAGATTGGTTAAAAACCCTAATTGGACGAGAATAAGCCTAGGGAGGACGAAAATGACCTAAATGTTCAACCAATGACACAAAATCACTTATTTGATGCACAAGATTGGTTGAAAACCATAATTGGAGGAGAATAAGCCTAGGGAAGACGAAAATGACCTAAATGTTCAACCAATGACACAAAATCACTTATTGGATGCACAAGATTAGTTCAAAACCCTCATTGGACGAGAATAAGCCTTGAGAGGACGAAAATGACCTAAATGTTCAACCAATGACACAAAATCACTTATTGGATGCACAAGATTGGTTAAAAACCCTAATTGGACGAGAATAATCCTTGGGAGGACAAAATGACCTAAATGTTCAACCAATGACACAAATGTACTTATTGGATGCACAAGATTGGTTAAAAACCCTAATTGGACGAGAATAAGCCTAGGGAGGACGAAAATGACCTAAATGTTCAACCAATGACACAAAATCACTTATTGGATGCACAAGATTGGTTAAAACCCCTAATTGGACGAGAATAAGCCTTAGGAGGACGAAAATGACCTAAATGTTCAACCAATGACACAAAATCACTTATTGGATGCACAAGATTGGTTAAAAACCCTAATTGGACGAGAATAAGCTTTGGGAGGACGAAAATGACCTAAATGTTCAACCAATGACACAAATGTACTTATTGGATGCACAAGATTGGTTAAAAACCCTAATTGGACGAGAATAAGCCTAGGGAGGACGAAAATGACCTAAATGTTCAACCAATGACACAAAATCACTTATTGAATGCACAACATTCGTTAAAAACCCTAATTGGACGAGAATAAGCCTTGGGAGGACGAAAATGACCTAAATGTTCAACCAATGACACAAAATCACTTATTGGATGCACAAGATTGGTTAAAAACCCTAATTGGACGAGAATAAGCTTATGGAGGACATAAATGACCTAAATGTTCAACCAATGACACAAATGTACTTATTGGATGCACAAGATTGGTTAAAAACCCTAATTGGACGAGAATAAGCCTAGGGAGGACGAAAATGACCTAAATGTTCAACCAATGACACAAAATCACTTATTGGATGCACAAGATTGGTTAAAAACCCTAATTGGACGAGAAGTAGCCTAGGGAGGACGAAAATGACCTAAATGTTCAACCAATGACACCAAATCACTTATTGGATGCACAAGATTGGTTAAAAACCCTAATTGGACGAGAATAAGCCTAGGGAGGACGAAAATGACCTAAATGTTCAACCAATGACACAAATGTACATATTGGATGCACAAGATTGGTTAAAAACCCTAATTGGACGAGAATAAGCCTAGGGAGGACGAAAATGACCTAAATGTTCAACCAATTACACAAAATAACTTATTGGATGCAAAAGATTGGTTAAAAACCCTAATTGGACCAGAATAAGCCTAGGGAGAACGAAAATGACCTAAATGTTCAACCAATTACACAAAATAACTTATTGGATGCACAAGATTGGTTAAAAACCCTAATTGGACGAGAATAAGCCTAGGGAGGACGAAAATGACCTAAATGTTCAACCAATGACACAAAATCACTTATTGGATGCACAAGATTGGTTAAAAACCCTAATTGGACGAGAATAAGCCTAGGGAGGACGAAAATGACCTAAATGTTCAACCAATGACACAAAATCACTTATTGGATGCACAAGATTGGTTAAAAACCCTAATTGGACGAGAATAAGCTTTTGGAGGTCATAAATGACCTAAATGTTCAACTAATGACACAAATGTACTTATTGGATGCACAAGATTGTTAAAAAACCCTAATTGGACGAGAATAAGTATTGGGAGGACGAAATTGACCTAAATGTTCAACCAATGACACAAAATCACTTATTGGATGCACAAGATTGGTTAAAAACCCTAATTGGACGAGAATAAGCCTTGGGAGGACGAAAATGACCTAAATGTTCAACCAATGACACAAATGTACTTATTGGATGCACAAGATTGGTTAAAAACCCTAATTGGATGAGAATAAGCCTTGGGAGGACGAAAATGACCTAATTGTTCATCCAACGACACAAAATCACTTATTGGATGCACAAGATTGGTTAAAAACCCTAATTGGACGAGAATAAGCCTTGGGAGGACGAAAATGACCTAAATGTTCAACCAATGACACAAATGTACTTATTGGATGCACAAGATTGATTAAAAACCCTAATAGCACGAGAATAAGTCTTGGGAGGACGAAAATGACCTAAATGTTCAACCAATGACACAAATGTACTTATTGGATGCACAAGATTGGTTAAAAACCCTAATTGGACGAGAATAAGCCTAGGGAGGACGAAAATGACCTAAATGTTCAACCAATGACACAAAATCACTTATTGGATGCACAAGATTGGTTAAAAACCCTAATTGGACAAGAATAAGCCGTGGGAGGACGAAAATGACCTAAATGTTCAACCAATGACACAAATGTACTTATTGGATGCACAAGATTGGTTAAAAACCCTAATTGGACGAGAATAAGCCTAGGGAGGACGAAAATGACCTAAATGTTCAACCAATGATACAAATGTACTTATTGGATGCACAAGAATTGTCAAAAACCCTAATTGGACGAGAATAAGCCTTGGGAGGACGAAAATGACCTAAATGTTCAACCAATGACACAAAATCACTTATTGGATGCACAAGATTGGTTAAAAACCCTAATTGGACGAGAATAAGCCTAGGGAGGAGGAAAATGACCTAAATATTCAACAAATGACACAAAATCACTTATTGGATGCACAAGATTGGTTAAAAACCCTAATTGGACGAGAATAAGCCTAGGGAGGACGAAAATGACCTTAATGTTCAACCAATGACATAAATGTACTTATTGGATGCACAAGATTGGTTAAAAACCCTAATTGGACGAGAATAAGCCTAGGGAGGACGAAAATGACCTAAATGTTCAACCAATGACACAAAATCACTTATTGGATGCACAAGATTGGTTAAAAACCCTAATTGGACGAGAATAAGCCTAGGGAGGACGAAAATGACCTAAATGTTCAACCAATGACACAAATGTACTTATTGGATGCACAAGATTGGTTAAAAACCCTAATTGGACGAGAATAAGCCTTGGGAGGACGAAAATGTCCGAAATATTCAACCAATGACACAAATGTACTTATTGGATGCACAAGATTGGTTAAAAACCCTAATTGGACGAGAATAAGCCTAGGGAGGACGAAAATGACCGAAATGTTCAACCAATGACACAAAATCACTTATAGGATGCACAAGATTGGTTAAAAACCCTAATTGGAAGAGAATAAGCCTTGGGAGGCAAAAAATGACCCAAATGTTCAACCAATGACACAAAATCACTTATTGGATGCACAAGATTGGTTAAAAATCCTAATTGGACGAGAATAAGCCTAGGGAGGACGAATATGACCTAAATGTTCAACCAATGACACAAAATCACTTATTGGATGCACAAGATTGGTTAAAAACCCTAATTGGACGAGAATAAGCCTAGGGAGGACGAAAATGACCTAAATGTTCAACCAATGACACAAAATCACTTATTGGATGCACAAGATTGGTTAAAAACCCTAATTGGACGAGAATAAGCCTTGGGAGGACGAAAATAACATAATTGTTCAACCAATGACACAAAATCACTTATTGGATGCACAAGATTGGTTAAAACCCCTAATTGGACGAGAATAAGCCTAGGGAGGACGAAAATGACCTAAATGTTCAACCAATGACACAAAATCACTTATTGGATGCACAAGATTGGTTCAAAACGCTAATTGGACGAGAATAAGCCTAGGGAGGACGAAAATGACCTAAATGTTCAACCAATGACACAAATGTACTTATTGGATGCACAAGATTGGTTAAAAACCCTAATTGGACGAGAATAAGCCTAGGGAGGACGAAAATGACCTAAATGTTCAACCAATGACACAAAATCACTTATTGGATGCACAAGATTGGTTAAAAACCCTAATTGGACGAGAATAAGCCTTGGGAGGACAAAAATAACCTAAAGGTTCAACCAATGACACAAATGTACTTATTGGATGCACAAGATTGGTTAAAAACCCTAATTGGACGAGAATAAGCCTAGGGAGGACGAAAATGACCTAAATGTTCAACCAATGACACAAAATCACTTATTGGATGCACAAGATTGGTTAAAATCCCTAATTGGACGAGAATAAGCCTAGGGAGGACAAAAATGACCAAAATGTTCAACCAATGACACAAAATCACTTATTGGATGCACAAGATTGGTTAAAAACCCTAATTGGACGAGAATAAGCCTAGGGAGGACGAAAATGACCTAAATGTTCAACCAATGGCACAAAATCACTTATTGGATGCACAAGATTGGTTAAAAACATTAATTTGACGAGAATAAGCCTAAGGAGGACGAAAATGACCTAAATGTTCACCCAATGACACAAAATCACTTATTAGATGTACAAGATTGGTTAAAAACCCTAATTCGACGAGAATAAGCCTTGGGAGGACGAAAATGACCTAAATGTTCAACCAATGACACAAATGTACTTATTGGATGCATAAGATTGGTTAAAAACCCTAATTGGACGAGAATAAGCCTTGGGAGGACGAAAATGACCTAAATGTTCAACCAATCACACAAATGTACTTATTGGATGCACAAGATTGGTTAAAAATCCTAATTGGACGAGAATAAGCCTAGGGAGGATGAAATTGACCTAAATGTTCAACCAATGACACAAAATCACTTATTGGATGCACGAGATTTGTTAAAAACCCTATTTAATCGAGAATAAGCCTAGAAGAACGAAAATGACCTAAATGTTCAACCAATGACACAAATGTACTTATTGGATGCACAAGATTGGTTAAAAACCCTAATTGGACGAGAATAAGCCTAGGGAGGACGAAAATGACCTAAATGTTCAACCAATGACACAAAATCACTTATTGGAGGCACAAGATTGGTTAAAAACCCTAATTGGACGAGAATAAGCCTTGGGAGGACGAAAACGACCTAAATGTTCAACCAATCACACAAATGTACTTATTGGATGCACAAGATTGGTTAAAAACCCTAATTGGACGAGAATAAGCCTAGGGAGGATGAAATTGACCTAAATGTTCAACCAATGACACAAAATCACTTATTGGATGCACGAGATTTGTTAAAAACCCTATTTAATCGAGAATAAGCCTAGGGAGAACGAAAATGACCTAAATGTTCAACCAATGACACAAATGTACTTATTGGATGCACAAGATTGGTTAAAAACCCTAATTGGACGAGAATAAGCCTAGGGAGGACGAAAATGACCTAAATGTTCAACCAATGACACAAAATCACTTATTGGAGGCACAAGATT
Organism: Cicer chorassanicum; assembly: GCA_037974735.1. Classification (NCBI taxonomy): domain Eukaryota; kingdom Viridiplantae; phylum Streptophyta; class Magnoliopsida; order Fabales; family Fabaceae; genus Cicer; species Cicer chorassanicum. Next base: position 17,929 of record JBBPBP010000689.1, read on the forward strand.
GGTTAAAAACCCTAATTGGACGAGAATAAGCCTTGGGAGGACGAAAACGACCTAAATGTTCAACCAATGACACAAATGTACTTATTGGATGCACAAGATTGGTTAAAAACCCTAATTGGACGAGAATAAGCCTTGAGAGGACGAAAATGACCTAAATGTTCAACCAATGGCACAAAATCACTTATTGGATGCACAAGATTGGTTAAAAACCCTAATTGGACGAGAATAAGCCTTGGGAGGACGAAAATGACCTAAATGTTCAACCAATGACACAAATAAACTTATTGGATGCACAAGATTGGTTAAAAACCCTAATTGGACGAGAATAAGTCTTGGGAGGTCGAAAATGACCTAAATGTTCAACCAATGACACAAATGTACTTATTGGATGCACAAGATTGGTTAAAAACCCTAATTGGACGAGAATAAGCCTAGGGAGGACGAAAATGACCTAAATGTTCAACCAATGATTCAAATGTACTTATTGGATGCACAAGAATTGTCAAAAACCTTAATTGGACGAGAATAAGCCTTGGGAGGACGAAAATGACCTAAATGTTCAACCAATGACACAAAATCACATATTGGATGCACAAGATTGGCTAAAAACCCTAATTGGACTAGAATAAGCCTAGGGAGAACGAAAATGACCTAAATGTTCAACCAATGACACAAATGTACTTATTGGATGCACAAGATTGGTTAAAAACCCTAATTGGACGAGAATAAGCCTTGGGAGGACGAAAATGACCTAAATGTTCAACCAATGGCACAAAATCACTTATTGGATGCACAAGATAGGTTAAAAACATTAATTTGACGAGAATAAGCTTAAGGAGGAGGAAAATGACCTAAATGTTCAACCAATGACACAAATGTACTTATGGGATGCACAAGATTGGTTAAAAACCCTAATTGGACGAGAATAAGCCTTGGGAGGACGAAATTGACCTAAATGTTCAACCAATGACACAAATGTACTTATTAGATGCACAAGATTGGTTAAAAACCCTATTTAATCGAGAATAAGCCTAGGGAGGACGAAAACGACCTAAATGTTCAACCAATGATACAAATGTACTTATTGGATGCACAAGAATTGCTAAAAACCCTAATTGGACAAGAATAAACCTTGGGAGGACGAAAATGACCTAAATGTTCAACCAATGGCACAAAATCACATATTGGATGCACAAGATTGGTTAAAAACCCTAATTGGACGAGAATAAGCCTTGGGAGGACGAAAATGACCTAAATGTTCAACCAATGACACAAGTGTACTTATTGGATGCACAAGATTGGTTAAAAACCCTAATTGGACGAGAATAAGCCTACGGAGTACAAAAATGACCTAAATGTTCAACCAATGACACAAAATCACTTATTGGATGCACAAGATTGGTTAAAAACCCTAATTGGACGAGAATAAGCCTTGGGAGGACGAAAATGACCTAAATGTTCAACCAATGACACAAATGTACCTATTGGTTGCACAACATTGGTTAAAAACCCTAATTGGATGAGAATAAGCTTTGGGAGGACGAAAATGACCTAAATGTTCAACCAATGACACAAATGTACTTATTGGATGCACAAGATTGGTTAAAAACCCTAATTGGACGAGAATAAGCCTAGGGAGGACGAAAATGACCTAAATGTTCAACCAATGATACAAATGTACTTATTGGATGCACAAGAATTGTCAAAAACCCTAATTGGACGAGAATAAGCCTTGGGAGGACGAAAATGACCTAAATGTTCAACCAATGACACAAAATCACATATTGGATGCACAAGATTGGCTAAAAACCCTAATTGGACGAGAATAAGCCTAGGGAGGACGAAAATGACCTAAATGTTCAACCAATGACACAAATGTACTTATTGGATGCACAAGATTGGTTAAAAACCCTAATTGGACGAGAATAAGCCTAGGAGGACGAAAATGACCTAAATGTTCAACCAATGACACAAAATCACTTATTGGATGCACAAGATTGGTTAAAAACCCTAATTGGACGAGAATAAGCCTTGGGAGGACGAAAATGACCTAAATGTTCAACCAATCACACAAATGTACTTATTGGATGCACAAGATTGGTTAAAAACCCTAATTGGACGAGAATAAGCCTTGGGAGGACGAAAATGACCTAAATGTTCAAACAATGACACAAAATCACTTATTGGATGCACAAGATTGGTTAAAAACCCTAATTGGACGAGAATAAGCCTTGGGAGGACGAAAATGACCTAAATGTTCAACCAATGACACAAAATCACTTAATGGATGCACAAGATTGGTTAAAAACCCTAATTGGACGAGAATAAGCCTTGGGAGAACGAAAATGACATAAATGTTCAACAAATGACACAAAATCACTTATTAGATGCACAATATTGGTTAAAAACCCTAATTGGACGAGAATAAGCCTTGGGAGGACGAAAATGACCTAAATGTTCAACCAATGACACAAATGTACTTATTGGATGCATAAGATTGGTTAAAAACCCTAATTGGACGAGAATAAGCCTTGGGAGGACGAAAATGACCTAAATGTTCAACCAATGGCACAAATGTACTTATTGGATGCACAAGATAAGTTAAAAACCCTAATTGGGAGAGAATAAGCATAGGGATGACGAAATTGACCTAAATGTTCAACCAATGACACAAAATCACTTATTGGATGCACAAGATTGGTTAAAAACCCTAATTGGACGAGAATAAGCCTTGGGAGAACGAAAATGACATAAATGTTCAACAAATGACACAAAATCACTTATTAGATGCACAAGATTGGTTAAAAACCCTAATTGGACGAGAATAAGCCTTGGGAGGACGAAAATGACCTAAATGTTCAACCAATGACACAAATGTACTTATTGGATGCATAAGATTGGTTAAAAACCCTAATTGGACGAGAATAAGCCTTGGGATGACGAAAATGACCTAAATGTTCAACCAATGACACAAAATCACTTATTGGATGCCCAAGATTGGTTAAAAACCCTAATTGGATGAGAATAAGCATTGAGAGGGTGAACATGACCTAAATGTTAGACCAATGACACAAAATCACTTATTGGATGCACAAGATTGGTTAAAAACCCTAATTGGACGAGAATAAGCCTTGGGAGGAGGAAAATGACCTAAATGTTCAACCAATGACACAAAATCACTTATTGGATGCACAAGATTGGGTAAAAACCCTAATTGGACGAGAATAAGCCTTGGGAGGACGAAAATGACCTAAATGTTCAACCAATGACACAAATGTACTTATTGGATGCACAAGATTGGTTGAAAACCCTAATTGGACGAGAATAAGCCTAAGGAGGACGAAAATGACCTAAATGTTCAACCAATGACACAAATGTACTTATTGGATGCACAAGATTGGTTAAAAACCCTAATTGGACGAGAATAAGCCTTGGGAGGACGAAAATGACCTAAATGTTCAACCAACGACACAAATGTACTTATTGTATGCACAAGATTGGTTAAAAACCCAAATTGGACGAGAATAAGCCTTGGGAGGACGAAAATGACCTAAATGTTCAACCAACGACACAAATGTACTTATTGGATGCACAAGATTGGTTAAAAACCCTAATTGGACGAGAATAAGCCTTGGGAGGACGAAAACGACCTAAATGTTCAACCAATGACACAAATGTACTTATTGGATGCACAAGATTGGTTAAAAACCCTAATTGGACGAGAATAAGCCTTGGGAGGACAAAAATGACCTAAATGTTCAACCAACGACACAAAATCACTTATTGGATGCACAAGATTGGTTAAAAACCCTAATTGGACGAGAATAAGCCTTGGGAGGACGAAAACGACCTAAATGTTCAACCAATGACACAAATGTACTTATTGGATGCACAAGATTGGTTAAAAACCCTAATTGGATGAGAATAAGCCTTGAGAGGACGAAAATGACCTAAATGTTCAACCAATGGCACAAAATCACTTATTGTGTGCACAAGATTGGTTAAAAACCCTAATTGGACGAGAATAAGCCTAGGGAGAACGAAAATGACCTAAATGTTCAACCAATGACACCAATGTACTTATGGGATGCACAAGATTGGTTAAAAACCCTAATTGGACGAGAATAAGCCTAGGGAGGACGAAAATGTCCTAAATGCTCAACCAATGATACAAATGTACTTATTGGATGCACAAGAATTGTCAAAAACCCTAATTGGACGAGAATAAGCCTTGGGAGGACGAAAATGACCTAAATGTTCAACCAATGACACACAATCACATATTGGATGCACAAGATTGGCTAAAAACCCTAATTGGACTAGAATAAGCCTAGGGAGAACGAAAATGACCTAAATGTTCAACCAATGACACAAATGTACTTATGGGATGCACAAGATTGGTTAAAAACCCTAATTGGACGAGAATAAGCCTTGGGAGGACGAAATTGACCTAAATGTTCAACCAATGACACAAATGTACTTATTAGATGCACAAGTTTGGTTAAAAACCCTATTTAATCGAGAATAAGCCTAGGGAGGACGAAAACGACCTAAATGTTCAACCAATGATACAAATGTACTTATTGGATGCACAAGAATTGTTAAAAACCCTAATTGGACAAGAATAAACCTTGGGAGGACGAAAATGACCTAAATGTTCAACCAATGGCACAAAATCACATATTGGATGCACAAGATTGGTTAAAAACCCTAATTGGACGAGAATAAGCCTTGGGAGGACGAAAATGACCTAAATGTTCAACCAATCACACAAATGTACTTATTGGATGCACAAGATTGGTTTAAAACCGTAATTGGACGAGAATAAGCCTAGGGAGGATGAAATTGACCTAAATGTTCAACCAATGACACAAAATCACTTATTGGATGCACGAGATTGGTTAAAAACCCTATTTAATCGAGAATAAGCCTAGGGAGAATGAAAATGACCTAAATGTTCAACCAATGACACAAATGTACTTATTGGATGCACAAGATTGGTTAAAAACCCTAATTGGACGAGAATAAGCCTAGGGAGGACGAAAATGACCTAAATGTTCAACCAATGACACAAAATCACTTATTGGATGCACAAGATTGGTTAAAAACCCTAATTGGACGAGAATAAGCCTAGGGAGGACGAAAATGACATAAATGTTCCACCAATGACACAAAATCACATATTGGATGCACAAGATTGGTTAAAAACCCTAATTGGACGAGAATAAGCCTAGGGAGGACGAAAATGACATAAATGTTCAACCAATGACACAAATGTACTTATTGGATGCACAAGATTGGTTTAAAACCCTAATTGGACGAGAATAAGCCTTGGGAGGACGAAAATGACCTAAATGTTCAACCAATGACACAAAATCACATATTGGATGCACAAGATTGGCTAAAAACCCTAATTGGACTAGAATAAGCCTAGGGAGAACGAAAATGACCTAAATGTTCAACCAATGACACAAATGTACTTATGGGATGCACAAGATTGGTTAAAAACCCTAATTGGACGAGAATAAGCCTTGGGAGGACGAAATTGACCTAAATGTTCAACCAATGACACAAATGTACTTATTAGATGCACAAGATTGGTTAAAAACCCTATTTAATCGAGAATAAGCCTAGGGAGGACGAAAACGACCTAAATGTTCAACCAATGATACAAATGTACTTATTGGATGCACAAGAATTGTTAAAAACCCTAATTGGACAAGAATAAACCTTGGGAGGACGAAAATGACCTAAATGTTCAACCAATGGCACAAAAATCACATATTGGATGCACAAGATTGGTTAAAAACCCTAATTGGACGAGAATAAGCCTAGGGAGGACGAAAATGACCTAAATGTTCAACCAATGAAACAAATGTACTTATTGGATGCACAAGATTGGTTAAAAACCCTAATTGGACGAGAATAAGCCTTGGGAGGACGAAAATGACCTAAATGTTCAACCAATGGCACAAAATCACTTATTGGATGCTCAAGATTGGTTAAAAACCCTAATTGGACGAGAATAAGCCTAAGGAGGACGAAAATGACCTAAATGTTCAAACAACGACACAAATGTACTTATTGGATGCACAACATTGGTTAAAAACCCTAATTGGACGAGAATAAGCCTTGCGAGGACGAAAATGACCTAAATGTTCAACCAATGACACAAATGTACTTATTGGATGCACAAGATTGGTTAAAAACCCTAATTGGACGAGAATAAGCCTAGGGAGGACGAAAATGACCTAAATGTTCAACCAATGATACAAATGTACTTATTGGATGCACAAGAATTGTCAAAAACCCTAATTGGACGAGAATAAGCCTTGGGAGGACGAAAATGACCTAAATGTTCAACCAATGACACAAAATCACATATTGGATGCACAAGATTGGCTAAAAACCCTAATTGGACGAGAATAAGCCTAGGGAGGACGAAAATGACCTAAATGTTCAACCAATGACACAAATGTACTTATTGGATGCACAAGATTGGTTAAAAACCCTAATTGGACGAGAATAAGCCTTGGGAGGACGAAATTCACCTAAATGTTCAACCAATGACACAAAACCCCTTATTCGATGCACAAGACTGGTTAAAAACCCTAATTGGACGAGAATAAGCCTAGGGAGGACCAAAATGACCTAAATGTTTAACCAATGACACAAAATCACTTATTGGATGCACAAGATTGGTTAAAAACCCTAATTGGAGGAGAATAAGCCTAGGGAGGACGAAAATGACCTAAATGTTCAACCAATGACACAAATGTACTTATTGGATGCACAAGATTGGTTAAAAACCCTAATTGGACGAGAATAAGCCTTGGGAGGACGAAAATGACCTAAATGTTCAACCAATGACACAAAAACACTTATTGGAAGCATAAGATTGGTTAAAATCCCTAATTGGACGAGAATAAGCCTTAGGAGGACGAAAATGACCTAAATGTTCAACTAATGACACAAATGTACTTATTGGATGCACAAGATTGGTTAAAAACCCTAATTGGACGAGAATAAGCCTAGGGAGGACGAAAATGACCTAAATGTTCAACCAATGACACAAATGTACTTATTGCATGCACAAGATTGGTTAAAAACCCTAATTGGACGAGAATAAGCCTAGGGAGGACGAAAATGACCTAAATGTTCAACCAATGACACAAAATCACTTATTGGATGCACAAGATTGGTTAAAAACCCTAATTGGACGAGAATAAGCCTTGGTAGGACAAAAATGACCTAAATGTTCAACCAATGACACAAAATAACTTGTTGGATGCACAAGATTGGTTAAAAACCCTAATTGGACGAGAATAAGCCTTGGAAGGACGAAAATGACTTAAATGTTCAACCAATGACACAAAATCACTTATTGGATGCACAAGATTGGTTAAAAACCCTAATTGGACGAGAATAAGCCTTGGGAGGACGAAAATGACCTAAATGTTCAACCAATGACACAAATAAACTAATTGGATGCACAAGATTGGTTAAAAACCCTAATTGGACGAGAATAAGCCTAGGGAGGACGAAAATGACCTAAATGTTCAACCAATGACACAAAATCACTTATTGGATGCACAAGATTGGTTAAAAACCCTAATTTGGACGAGAATAAGCCTTGGGAGGACGAAAATGACCTAAATGTTCAACCAATGACACAAAATCACTTATTGGATGCACAAGATTGGTTAAAAACCCTAATTGGACGAGAATAAGCCTTGGGAGGACGAAAATGACCTAATTGTTCAACCAATGACACAAATTTACTTATTGGATGCACAAGATTGGTTAAAAAACCTAATTGGACGAGAATAAGCCTTGGGAGGACGAAAATGACCTAAATGTTCAACCAATGACACAAAATCACTTATTGGATGCACAAGATTGGTTAAAAACCCTAATTGGACAAGAATAAGCCTTGGGAGTACGAAAATGACCTAAATGTTAACCCAATGACACAAATGTACTTATTGGATGCACAAGATTGGTTAAAAACCCTAATTGGACGAGAATAAGCCTAGGGAGGACGAAAATGACCTAAATGTTCAACCAATGACACAAAATCACTTATTGGATGCACAAGATTGGTTAAAAACCCTAATTGGACGAGAATAAGCCTTGGGAGGACGAAAATGACCTAAATGTTAACCCAATGTCACAAATGTACTTATTGGATGCACAAGATTGGTTAAAAACCCTAATTGGACGAGAATAAGCCTAGGGAGGACGAAAATGACCTAAATGTTCAACCAATGACACAAAATCACTTATTGGATGCACAAGATTGGTTAAAAACCCTAATTGGACGAGAATAAGCCTTGGGAGGACGAAAATAACCTAAATGTTCAACCAATGATACAAAATCACTTATTGGATGCACAAGATTGGTTAAAAACCCTAATTGGACGGCAATAAGCCTAGGGAGGATGAAAATGACCTAAATGTTCAACCAATGACACAAATGTACTTATTTGATGCACAAGATTGGTTAAAAACCCTAATTGGACGAGAATAAGCCTAGGGAGGACGAAAATGACCTAAATGTTCAACCAATGACACAAAATCACTTATTGGATGCACAAGATTGGTTAAAAACCCTAATTGGACGGGAATAAGCCTTGGGAGGACGAAAATGACCTAAATGTTCAACCAATGACACAAAATCACATATTGGATGCACAAGATTGGTTAAAAACCCTAATTGGACGAGAATAAGCCTAACGAGGATGAAAATGACCTAACTGTTCAACCAATGACACAAATGTACTTATTGGATGGACAAGATTGGTTAAAAACCCTAATTGGACGAGAATAAGCCTTAGGAGGACGAAAATGACATAAATGTTCGACCAATGACACAAATGTACTTATTGGATGCACAAGATTGGTTAAAAACCCTAATTGGACGAGAATAAGCCTTGGGAGGACATAAATGACCTAAATGTTCAACCAATAGCACAAAATCACTTATTGGATGCACAAGATTGGTTAAAAACCCTAATTGGAAGAGAATAAGCCTAGGGAGGACGAAAATGACCTAAATGTTCTACCAATGACAAAAAATCACTTATTGGATGCACAAGATTGGTTAAAAACCCTAATTGGACGAGAATAAGCCTTGGGAGGACGAAAATGACCTAAATGTTCAACCAATGACACAAATGTACTTATTGGATGCACAAGATTGGTTAAAAACCCTAATTGGACGAGAATAAGCCTTGGGAGGACGAAAATGACCTAAATATTCAACCAATGACACAAATCTACTTATTGGATTCACAAGATTGGTTAAAAACCCTAATTGGACGAGAATAAGCCTTGGGAGGACGAAAATGACCTAAATGTTCAACCAATGACACAAATGTAATTATTGGATGCACAAGATTGGTTAAAAACCCTAATTGGACAAGAATAAGCCTTGGGAGGACGAAAATGACGTAAATTTTCAACCAATGACACAAAATCACTTATTGGATGCACAAGATTGGTTAAAAACCCTTATTGGACGAGTATAAGCCTTGGGAGGACGAAGATGACCTAAATGTTCAACCTATGACACAAATGTACTTATTGGATGCACAAGATTGGTTAAAAACCCTAATTGGACGAGAATAAGCCTAGGGAGGACGAAAATGACCTAAATGTTCAACCAATGACACAAAATCACTTATTGGATGCACAAGATTGGTTAAAAACCCTAATTAGACTAGAATAAGCCTTGGGAGGACAAAAATGTCCTAAATGTTCAACAAATGACACAAATGTACTTATGGGATGGACAAGATTGGTTCAAAACCCTAATTGGACGAGAATAAGCCTTGGGAGGACGAAAACGACCTAAATGTTCAACCAATGACACAAAATCACTTATTGGATGCACAAGATTGGTTAAAAACCCTAATTGGACGAGAATAAGCCTAGGGAGGACGAAAATGACCTAAATGTTTAACACATGACACAAAATCACTTATTCGATGCACAAGATTGGTTAAAAACCCTAATTGGACGAGAATAAGCCTAGGGAGGACGAAAATGACCTAAATGTTCAACCAATGACACAAAATCACTTATTGGATGCACAAGATTGGTTAAAAACCCTAATTGGACGAGATTAAGCATTGGGAGGACGAAAATGACCTAAATGTTCAACCAATGACACAAATGTACTTATTGGATGCACAAGATTGGTTAAAAACCCTAATTGGACGAGAATAAGCCTAGGGAGGACGAAAATGACCTAAATGTTCAACCAATGATACAAATGTACTTATTGGATGCACAAGAATTGTTAAAAACCCTAATTGGACGAGAATAAGCCTTGGGAGGACGAAAATGACCTAAATGTTCAACCAATGACACAAAATCACATATTGGATGCACAAGATTGGCTAAAAACCCTAATTGGACTAGAATAAGCCTAGGGAGGACGAAAATGACCTAAATGTTCAACCAATGACACAAATGTACTTATTGGATGCATAAGATTGGTTAAAAACCCTAATTGGACGAGAATAAGCCTCGGGAGGACGAAAATGACCTAAATGTTCAACCAATGGCACAAAATCACTTATTGGATGCACAAGATTGGTTAAAAACGTTAATTTGACGAGAATAAGCCTAAGGAGGACGAAAATGACCTAAATGTTCAACCAATGACACAAAATCACTTATTAGATGTACAAGATTGGTTAAAAACCCTAATTGGACGAGAATAAGCCTTGGGAGGACGAAAATGACCTAAATGTTCAACCAATCACACAAATGTACTTATTGGATGCACAAGATTGGTTAAAAACCCTAATTGGACGAGAATAAGCCTAGGGAGGATGAAATTGACCTAAATGTTCAACCAATGACACAAAATCACTTATTGGATGCACGAGATTGGTTAAAAACCCTATTTAATCGAGAATAAGCCTAGGAAGAACGAAAATGACCTAAATGTTCAACCAATGACACAAATGTACTTATTGGATGCACAAGATTGGTTAAAAACCCTAATTGGACGAGAATAAGCCTAGGGAGGACGAAAATGACCTAAATGTTCAACCAATGACACAAAATCACTTATTGGAGGCACAAGATTGGTTAAAAACCCTAATTGGACGAGAATAAGCCTTGGGAGGACGAAAACGACCTAAATGTTCAACCAATCACACAAATGTACTTATTGGATGCACAAGATTGGTTAAAAACCCTAATTGGACGAGAATAAGCCTAGGGAGGATGAAATTGACCTAAATGTTCAACCAATGACACAAAATCACTTATTGGATGCACGAGATTTGTTAAAAACCCTATTTAATCGAGAATAAGCCTAGGGAGAACGAAAATGACCTAAATGTTCAACCAATGACACAAATGTACTTATTGGATGCACAAGATTGGTTAAAAACCCTAATTGGACGAGAATAAGCCTAGGGAGGACGAAAATGACCTAAATGTTCAACCAATGACACAAAATCACTTATTGGAGGCACAAGATTGGTTAAAAACCCTAATTGGACGAGAATAAGCCTTGGGAGGACGAAAACGACCTAAATGTTCAACCAATGACACAAATGTACTTATTGGATGCACAAGATTGGTTAAAAACCCTAATTGGACGAGAATAAGCCTTGAGAGGACGAAAATGACCTAAATGTTCAACCAATGGCACAAAATCACTTATTGTGTGCACAAGATTGGTTAAAAACCCTAATTGGACGAGAATAAGCCTAGGGAGAACGAAAATGACCTAAATGTTCAACCAATGACACCAATGTACTTATGGGATGCACAAGATTGGTTAAAAACCCTAATTGGACGAGAATAAGCCTAGGGAGGACGAAAATGTCCTAAATGCTCAACCAATTATACAAATGTACTTATTGGATGCACAAGAATTGTCAAAAACCCTAATTGGACGAGAATAAGCCTTGGGAGGACGAAAATGACCTAAATGTTCAACCAATGACACAAAATCACATATTGGATGCACAAGATTGGCTAAAAACCCTAATTGGACTAGAATAAGCCTAGGGAGAACGAAAATGACCTAAATGTTCAACCAATAACACAAATGTACTTATTGGATGCACAAGATTGGTTTAAAACCCTAATTGGACGAGAATAAGCCTTGGGAGGACGAAAATGACCTAAATGTTCAACCAATGGCACAAAATCACATATTGGATGCACAAGATTGGTTAAAAACCCTAATTGGACGAGAATAAGCCTAGGGAGGACGAAAATGACCTAAATGTTCAACCAATGACACAAATGTACTTATTGGATGCACAAGATTGGTTTAAAACCCTAATTGGACGAGAATAAGCCTTGGGAGGACGAAAATGACCTAAATGTTCAACCAATGACACAAAATCACTTATTGGATGCACAAGATTGGTTAAAAAGCCTAATTGGACGAGAATAAGCCTTGGGAGGTCGAAAATGACCTAAATGTTCAACCAATGACACAAATGTACTTATTGGATGCACAAGATTGGTTAAAAACCCTAATTGGACGAGAATAAGCCTTGGGAGGACGAAAATGACCTAAATGTTCAACCAATGACACAAAATCACTTGTTGGATGCACAAGATTGGTTAAAAACCCTAATTGGACGAGAATAAGCCTTGGGAGGACGAAAATGACGTAAATGTTCAACCAATGACACAAATGTACTTATTGGATGCACAAGATTGGTTAAAAACCCTAATTGGACGAGAATAAGCTTTTGGAGGACATAAATGACCTAAATGTTCAACCAATGACACAAATGTACTTATTGGATGCACAAGATTGGTTAAAAACCCTAATTGGACGAGAATAAGCCTTGGGAGGACGAAAATGACCTAAATGTTCAACCAATGGCACAAAATCACTTATTGGATGCACAAGATTGGTTAAACACCCTAATTGGACGAGAATAAGCCTAAGGAGGACGAAAATGACCTAAATGTTCAAACAATAGCACAAAATCACTTATTGGATGCACAAGATTTGTTAAAAACCCTAATTGGACGAGAATAAGCCTAGGGAGGACGAAAATGACCTAAATGTTCAACCAATGACACAAAATCACTTATTGGATGCACAAGATTGGTTAAACACCCTAGTTGGACGAGAATAAGCCATGGGAGGATGAAAATGACCTAAATGTTCAACCAATGACACAAAATCACTTATTGGATGCACAAGATTGGTTAAAAACCCTAATTGGACGAGAATAAGCCTAGGGAGGACGAAAATGACCTAAATGTTCAACCAATGACACAAAATCACTTATTGAATGCACAATATTGGTTAAAAACCCTAATTTGACGAGAAGAAGCCTTAGGAGGACGAAAATGACCTAAATGTTCAACCAATGACACAAAATAACTTATTGGATGCACAAGATTGGTTAAAAACCCTAATTGGACGAGAATAAGCCTTGGGAGGACGAAAATGACCTAAATGTTCAACCAATGATACAAAATCACTTATTGGATGCACAAGATTGGTTAAAAACCCTAATTGGGCGAGAATAAGCCTTGGGAGGACGAAAATGAACTAAATGTTCAACCAATGACACAAAATCACTTATTGGATGCACAAGATTGGTTAAAAACCCTAATTGGACGAGAATAAGCCTAGGGAGGACGAAAATGACCTAAATGTTCAACCAATGACACAAAATCACTTATTGGATGCACAAGATTGGTTAAAAACCCTAATTGGACGAGAATATGCCTTGGGATGACGAAAATGTCCTAAATGTTCAACAAATGACACAAATGTACTTATTGGATGCACAAGATTGGTTAAAAACCCTAATTGGACGAGAATAAGCCTTGGGAGGACGAAAATGACCTAAATGTTCAACCAATGACACAAAATCACTTATTGGATGCACAAGATTGGTTAAAAACCCTAATTGGACGAGAATAAGCCTAGGGAGGACAAAAATGACCGAAATGTTCAATCAATGACACAAATGTACTTATTTGATGCACAAGATTGGTTAAAACCCCTAATTTGATGAGAATAAGCCAAGGGAGGACGAAAATGACCAAAATGTTCAACCAATGACACAAAATCACTTATTGGATGCACAAGATTGGTTAAAACCCTAATTGGACGAGAATAAGCCTAGGGAGGACGAAAATGACCTAAATGTTCAACCAATGACACAAATGTACTTATTGGATGCACAAGATTGGTTAAAAACCCTAATTGGACGAGAATAAGCTTAGGGAGGACGAAAATGACCTAAATGTTCAACCAATGACACAAATGTAGTTATTGGATGCACAAGATTGGTTAAAAACCCTAATTGGACGAGAATAAGCCTTGGGAGGATGAAAATGACCTAAATGTTCAACCAATGACACAAATGTACTTATTGGATGCACAAGATTGGTTAAAAACCCTAATTGGACGAGAATAAGCCTTGGGAGGACGAAAATGACCTAAATGTTCAACCAATGACACAAAATCACATATTGGATGCACAAGATTGTTTAAAAACCCTAATTGGACGAGAATAAGCCTAGGGAGGACCAAAATGACCTAAATAATCAACCAATGACACAAAATCACTTATTAGATGCACAAGATTGGTTAAAAACCCTAATTGGACGAGAATAAGCCTTGGGAGGACGAAAATGACATAAATGTTCAACCAATGACACAAAATCACTTATTGGATGCACAAGATTGGTTAAAAACCCTAATTGGACGAGAATAAGACTAGGGAGGACTAAAATGACCTAAATGTTCAACCAATGACACAAATGTAGTTATTGGATGCACAAGACTAGTTAAAAACCCTAATTGGAGGAGAATAAGCCTAGGGACGACGAAAATGACCTAAATGTTCAACCAATGACACAAAATCACTTATTGGATGCACAAGATTGGTTAAAAACCCGAATTGGACAAGAATAAGCCTTGGGAGGACGAAAATGACCTAAATGTTCAACCAATGACACAAATGTACTTATTGGATGCACAAGATTGGTTAAAAACCCTAATTGGACGAGAATAAGCCTTGGGAGGACGAAAATGACCTAAATGTTCAACCAATGACACAAAATCACTTATTAGAGGCACAAGATTGGTTAAAAACCCTAATTGGACGAGAATAAGCCTTGGGAGGACGAAAATGACCTAAATGTTCAACCAATGACACAAAATCACTTATTGGATGCACAAGATTGGTTAAAAACCCTAATTGGACGAGAATAAGCCTTGGGAGGACGAAAATGACCTAAATGTTCAACCAATGGCACAAAATCACTTATTGGATGCACAAGATTGTTATAAAACCCTAATTGGACGAGAATAAGCTTACGGAGGACGAAAATGACCTAAATGTTCAACCAATGACACAAAATCACTTATTGGATGCACAAGATTGGTTAAAAACCGTAATTGGACGAGAATAAGCTTTTGGAGGACATAAATGACCTAAATGTTCAACCAATGACACAAATGTACTTATTGGATGCACAAGATTGGTTAAAAACCCTAATTGGACGAGAATAAGCCTTGGGAGGACGAAAATGACCTAAATGTTCAACCAATGACACAAAATCACTTATTGGATGCACAAGATTGGTTAAAAACCCTAATTGGACGACAATAAGCCTTCGGAGGACGAAAATGACCTAAATGTTCAACCAACGACACAAAATCACTTATTGGATGCACAAGATTGGTTAAAAACCCTAATTGGACGAGAATAAGCCTTGGGAGGACGAAAATGACCTAAATGTTCAACCAATGACACAAATGTACTTATTGGATGTACAAGATTGGTTAAAAACCCTAATTGGACGAGAATAAGGCTATGGAGGACGAAAATGACCTAAATGTTCAACTAATGACACAAAATCACTTATTGGATGCACAAGATTGGTTAAAAACTTTAATTGGCAAGAATAAGCCTTGGGAGGACGAAAATGACCTAAATGTTCAACCAATGACACAAATGTACTTATTGGATGCACAAGATTGGTTAAAAACCCTAATTGGACGAGAATAAGCCTTGGGAGGACGAAAATGACCTAAATGTTCAACCAATGACACAAAATCACTTATTGGATGCACAGGATTGGTTAAAACCCCTAATTGGACGAGAATAAGCATTGGGAGGATGAAAATGACCTAAATGTTCAACCAATGACACAAAATCACTTATTGGATCCACAAGATTGGTTAAAAACCCTAATTGGACGAGAAAAGGCCTAGGGAGGATGAAAATGACCTAAATGTTCAACCAATGACACAAATGTACTTATTGGATGCACAAGATTGGTTAAAAACCCTAATTGGACGAGAATAAGCCTTGGGAGGACGAAAATGACCTAAATGTTCAACCAATGACACAAATGTACTTATTGGATGCACAAGATTGGTTAAAAACCCTAATTGGACGAGAATAAGCCTTGAGAGGATGAAAATGACCTAAATGTTCAACCAATGACACAAAATCACTTATTGGATGCACAAGATTGGTTAAAAACCCTAATTGGACGAGAATAAGCCTAGGGAGGACGAAAATGACCTAAATGTTCAACCAATGACACAAAATCACTTATTGTATGCACAAGATTGGTTAAAAACCCTAATTTGACGTGAATAAGCGTTGGGAGGACGAAAATGATCTAAATGTTCAACTAATGACACAAAATCACTTATTGGATGCACAAGATTGGTTAAAAACCCTAATTGGACGAGAAT
This sequence comes from Cicer chorassanicum, assembly GCA_037974735.1. Lineage (NCBI taxonomy): Eukaryota > Viridiplantae > Streptophyta > Magnoliopsida > Fabales > Fabaceae > Cicer > Cicer chorassanicum. The sequence goes on from JBBPBP010000689.1 coordinate 34,655, forward strand.
AAGCCTTGGGAGGACGAAAATGACCTAAATGTTCAACCAATGACACAAATGTACTTATTGGATGCACAAGATTGGTTAAAAACCATAATTGGACGAGAAAATGCCTTGGGAGGACGAAAATGACCTAAATGTTCAACCAATGACACAAATGTACTTATTGGATGCACAAGATTGGTTAAAAACCCTAATTGGACGAGAATAAGCCTTGGGAGGACGAAAATGACCTAAATGTTCAACCAATGACACAAAATCACTTATTGGATGCACAAGATTGGTTAAAAACCCTAATAGGTCAAGAATAAGCCTTGGGAGGACGAAAATGACCTAAATGTTCAACCAATGACACAAATGTACTTATTGGATGCACAAGATTGTTTAAAAACCCTAATTGGACGAGAATAAGCCTTGGGAGGACGAAAATGACCTAAATGTTCAACCAATGACACAAATGTACTTATTGGATGCACAAGATTGGTTAAAAACCCTAATTGGATGAGAAAAAGCCTAGGGAGGATGAAAATGACCTAAATGTTCAACCAATGACACAAATGTACTTATTGGATGCACAAGATTGGTTAAAAACCCTAATTGGACGAGAATAAGCCTTGGGAGGACGAAAATGACCTAAATGTTCAACCAATGACACAAAATCACTTATTGGATGCACTAGATTGGTTAAAAACCCTAATTGGACGAGAAAAAGCCGTGGGAGGACGAAAATGACCTAAATGTTCAACTAATGACACAAATGTACTAATTGGATGCACAAGATTGGTTAAAAACCCTAATTGGACGAGAATAAGTCTTGGGAGGACGAAAATGACCTAAATGTTCAACCAATGACACAAATGTACTTATTGGATGCACAAGATTGGTTAAAAACCCTAATTGGACGAGAAAAAGCCTAGGGAGGACGAAAATGACCTAAATGTTCAACCAATGACACAAATGTACTTATTGGATGCACAAGATTGGTTAAAAACCCTAATTGGACGAGAATAAGCCTTGGGAGGACGAAAATGACCTAAATGTTCAACCAATGACACAAAATCACTTATTGGATGCACAATATTGGTTAAAAACCCTAATTGGACGAGAATAAGCATTGGGAGGACGAAAATGACCTAAATGTTCAACCAATGACACAAATGTACTTATTGGATGCACAAGATTGGTTAAAAACCCTAATTGGACGAGAATAAGCCTAGGGAGGACGAAAATGACCTAAATGTTCAACCAATGACACAAAATCACTTATTGGATGCACAAGATTGGTTAAAAACCCTAATTGGACGAGAATAAACCTAGGGAGGACGAAAATGACATAAATGTTCAACCAATGACACAAAATCACTTATTGGATGCACAAGATTGGTTAAAAACCCTAATTGGACGAGAATAAGTCTAGGGAGGACGAAAATGACCTAAATGTTTAACCAATGACACAAAATCACTTATTAGATGCACAAGATTGGTTAAAAACCCTAATTTGATGAGAATAAGCATTGGGAGGACGAAAATGACATAAATGCTCAACCAATGACACAAAATCACTTATTGGATGCACAAGATTGGTTAAAAACCCTAATTGGACGAGAATAAGCCTAGGGAGGACGAAAATGACCTAAATGTTCAACCAATGACACAAAATCACTTATTGGATGCACAAGATTGGTTAAAAACCCTAATTGGACGAGAATAAGCCTAGGGAGGACGAAAATGACCTAAATGTTCAACCAATGACACAAAATCACTTATTGGATGCACAAGATTAGTTAAAAAACCCTAATTGGACGAGAATAAGCCTAGGGAGGACGAAAATGACCTAAATGTTCAACCAATGACACAAATAAACTTATTGGATTCATAAGATTGGTTAAAAACCCTAATTGGACGAGAATAAGCCTAGGGAGGACGAAAATGACCTAAATGTTCAACCAATGACACAAAATAACTTATTGGATGCACAAGATTAGTTAAAAAACCCTAATTGGACGAGAATAAGCCTAGGGAGGACGAAAATGACCTAAATGTTCAACCAATGACACAAAATCACTTATTGGATGCACAAGATTGGTTAAAAACCCTAATTGGACGAGAATAAGCCTAGGGAGGACGAAAATGACCTAAATGTTCAACCAATGACACAAAATCACTTATTGGATGCACAAGATTGGTTAAAAACCCTAATTGGACGAGAATAAGCTTTTGGAGGACATAAAGGACCTAAATGTTCAACCAATGACACAAATGTACTTATTGGATGCACAAGATTGGTTAAAAACCCTAATTGGACGAGAATAAGCCTTGGGAGGACGAAAATGACCTAAATGTTCAACCAATGACACAAAATCACTTATTGGATGCACAAGATTGGTTAAAAACCCTAATTGGACGAGAATAAGTCCCTGGTGGACGAAAATGACCTAAATGTTCAACCAATGAGACAAAATCACTTATTGGATCCACAAGATTGGTTTAAAACCCTAATTGGACGAGAATAAGCCTTGGGATGACGAAAATGACCTAAATGTTCAACCAATGACACGAAATCACTTATTGGATGCACAAGATTGGTTTAAAACCCTAATTGGAGGAGAATTGGCCTTTGGAGGACGAAAGTGACCTAAATGTTCAACCAATGACCCAAATGTACTTATTGGATGCACAAGATTGATTAAAAACCCTAATTGGACGAGAATAAGCCTTGGGAGGACGAAAATGACCTAAATGTTCAACCAATGACACAAAATCACTTATTGGATGCACAAGATTGGTTAAAAACCCTAATTGGACGAGAATAAGTCTTGAGAGGACGAAAATGACCTAAATGTGCAACCAATGACACAAAATCACTTATTGGATGCACAAGATTGGTTGAAAACCCTAATTGGAAGAGTATAAGCCTAGGGAGGACATAAATGACCTAAATGTTCAACCAATGACACAAATGTACTTATTGGATGCACAAGATTGGTTAAAAACCCTAATTGGACGAGAATAAGCTTTGGGAGGACATAAATGACCTAATTGTTCAACCAATGACACAAATGTACTTATTGGATGCACAAGATTGGTTAAAAACCCTAATAGGACGAGAATATGCCTTGGGAGAACAAAAATGGCCTAAATGTTCAACCAATGGCACAAAATCACTTATTGGATGCACAAGATTGGTTAAAAACCCTAATTGGACGAGAATGAGCCTAAGGAGGACGAAAATGACATAAATGTTCAACCAATGACACAAAATCACTTATTTGATGCACAAGATTGGTTAAAAACCCTAATTGGACGAGAATAAGCCTTGGGAGGACGAAAATGACCTAAATGTTCAACCAATGACACAAAATCACTTATTGGATGCACAAGATTGGTTAAAAACCCTAATTGGA
>JBBPBP010000690.1:0-17214 GCA_037974735.1 Cicer chorassanicum
AAATTTTCAACCAATGACACAAAGGTACTTATTTGATGCACAAGATTGGTTAAAAACCTAATTGGACGAGAATAAGCCTTGGGAGGACGAAGATGACCTAAATTTTCAACCAATGACACAAATGTACTTATTGGATGCACAAGTTAGGTTAAAAACCCTAATTGGACGAGAATAAGCCTAGAGAGGACGAAAATGACCTAAATGTTCAACCAATGACACAAAATAACTTATTGGATGAACAAGATTGGTTAAAAACCCTAATTGGACGAGAATAAGCCTTGGGAGGACGAAAATGACCTAAATGTTCAACCAATGACACAAAATCACTTATTGGATGCACAAGATTGGTTAAAAACCCTAATTGAACGAGAATAAGCCTTGGGAGGACGAAAATGACTGAAATGTTCAACCAATGACACAAAATCACTTATTGGATGCACAAAATTGGTTAAAAACCCTAATTGTTTGAGAATAAGCCTTGGGAGGACGAAAATGACCTAAATGTTCAACCGATGACACAAAATAACTTATTGGATGCACAAGGTTGGTTAAAAACCCTAATTGGACGAGAATAAGCCTAGGGAGGACGAAAATGACCTAAATGTTCAACCAATGACACAAATGTACTTATTGGATGCACAAGATTGGTTAATAACCCTAATTGGACGAAAATAACCCTAGGGAGGACGAAAATGACCTAAATATTCAACCAATAACACAAAATCACTTATTGGATGCACAAGATTGGTTAAAAACCCTAATTGGACGAGAATAAGCCTAGGGAGGACGAAAATGACCTAAATTTTCAACCAATGACACAAAGGTACTTATTTGATGCACAAGATTGGTTAAAAACCTAATTGGACGAGAATAAGCCTTGGGAGGACGAAGATGACCTAAATTTTCAACCAATGACACAAATGTACTTATTGGATGCACAAGTTAGGTTAAAAACCCTAATTGGACGAGAATAAGTCTAGAGAGGACGAAAATGACATAAATGTTCAACCAATGACACAAAATCACTTATTGGATGCACAAGATTTGTTAAAAACCCTAATTGCACGAGAATAAGCCTTGTGAGGACGAAAATGACCTAAATGTTCAACCAATGACACAAAATCACTTATTGGATGCACAAGATTGGTTAAAAACCCTAATTGGACGAGAATAAACCTTGGGAGGACGAAAATGGCCTAAATGTTCAACCAATGACACAAATGTACTTATTGGATGCACAAGATTGGTTAAAAACCCTAATTGGACGAGAATAAGCCTTGGGAGGACGAAAATGACCTAAATGTTCAACCAATACCACAAAATCACTTATTGGATGCACAAGATTGGTTAAAAACCCTAATTGGACGAGAATAAGCCTATGGAGGACGAAAATGACCTAAATTTTCAACCAATGACACAAATGTACTTATTGGATGCACAAGATTGGTTAAAAGCCCTAATTGGACGAGAATAAGCCTGGCGAGGACGAAAATGACCTAAATGTTCAACCAATGACACAAAATCACTTATTGGATGCACAAGATTGGTTAAAAACCCTAATTGGACGAGAATAAGCCTTGGGAGGACGAAAATGGCCTAAATGTTCAACCAATGACACAAATGTACTTATTGGATGCACAAGATTGGTTAAAAACCCTAATTGGACGAGAATAAGCCTTGGGAGGACAAAAATGACCTAAATGTTCAACTAACGACACAAAATCACTTATTGGATGCACAAGATTGGTTAAAAACCCTAATTGGACGAGAATAAGCCTTGGGAGGACGAAAATGACCTAAATGTTCAACCAATGACACAAATGTACTTATTGGATGCACAAGATTGGTTAAAAACCCTAATTGGACGAGAATAAGCCTTGGGAGGACGAAACTGACCTAAATGTTCAACCAATGACACAAAATCACTTATTGGATGCACAAGATTGGTTAAAAACCGTAATTGGACGAGAATAAGCCTCGGGAGGACGAAAATGACCTAAATGTTCAACCAATGACACAAAATCACTTATTGGATGCACAAGATTGGTTAAAAACCCTAATTGGACGAGAATAAGCCTTGGGAGGACGAAAATGACCTAAATGTTCAACCAATGACACAAATGTACTTATTGGATGCACAAGATTGGTTAAAAACCATAATTGGACGACAATAAGCCTAGGGAGGACGAAAATGACCTAAATGTTAAACCAATGACACAAAATCACTTATTGTGTGCACAAGATTGGTTAAAATCCCTAATTAGGCGAGACTAAGCCTTGGGAGGACGCATATGACCTAAATGTTCAACCAATGACACAAAATCACTTATTGGATGCACAAGATTGGTTAAAAACCCTAATTGGACGAGAATAAGCCTTGGGAGGACGAAAATGACCTAAATGTTCAACCAATGACACAAAATCACTTATTGGATGCACAAGATTGGTTAAAAACCCTAATTGGATGAGAATAAGCCTAGGGAGGACGAAAATGACCTAAATGTTCAACCAATGAACCAAAATCACTTATTGGATGCACAAGATTAGTTAAAAACCCTAATTGGACGAGAATAAGCCTTGGGAGGACGAAAATGACCTAAATGTTCAACCAATGACACAAAATCACTTATTGGATGCACAAGATTGGTTAAAAACCCTAATTGGACGAGAATAAGCCTTAGGAGGACGAAAATGACCTAAATGTTCAACAAATGACACAAAATCACTAATTGGATGCACAAGATTGGTTAAAAACCCTAATTGGACGAGAATAAGCCTTGGGAGGACGAAAATGACCTAAATGTTCAACCAATGACACAAAATCACTTATTGGATGCACAAGATTGGTTAAAAACCCTAATTGGATGAGAATAAGCCTAGGGAGGACGAAAATGACCTAAAGGTTCAACCAATGACACAAAATCACTTATTGGATGCACAAGATTGGTTAAAAACCCTAATTGGACGAGAATAAGCCTTGGGAGGACGAAAATGACCTAAATGTTCAACCAATGACACAAAATCACTTATTGTTTACACAAGATTGGTTAAAAACCCTAATTGGACGAGAATAAGCCTTGGGAGGACGAAAATGACCTAAATGTTCAACCAATGACACAAATGTACTTATTGGATGCACAAGATTGGTTAAAAACCCTAATTGGACGAGAATAAGCCTTGTGAGGACAAAAATGACCTAAATGTTCAATCAATGACACAAATGTACTTATTGGTTGCACAAGATTGGTTAAAAACCCTAATTGGACGAGAATAAACCTTGGGAGGACGAAAATGACCTAAATGTTCAACCAATGACACAAATGTACTTATTGGATGCACAAGATTGGTTAAAAACCCTAATTGGACGAGAATAAGTCTTGGGAGGACGAAAATGACCTAAATGTTCAACCAATGACACAAAATTACTTATTGGATGCACAAGATTGGTTAAAAACCCTAATTGGACGAGAATAAGCCTTGGGAGGACGAAAATGACCTAAATGTTCAACCAATGACACAAAATCACTTATTGGATACACAAGATTGGTTAAAAACCCTAATTGGACGAGAATAAGCCTTGGGAGGACGAAAATGGCCTAAATGTTCAACCAATGACACAAATGTACTTATTGGATGCACAAGATTGGTTAAAAACCCTAATTGGACGAGAATAAGCCTTGGGAGGACGAAAATGACCTAAATGTTCAACCAATACCACAAAATCACTTATTGGATGCACAAGATTGGTTAAAAACCCTAATTGGACGAGAATAAGCCTAGGGAGGACGAAAATGACCGAAATTTTCAACCAATGACACAAAGGTACTTATTTGATGCACAAGATTGGTTAAAAACCTAATTGGACGAGAATAAGCCTTGGGAGGACGAAGATGACCTAAATTTTCAACCAATGACACAAATGTACTTATTGGATGCACAAGTTAGGTTAAAAACCCTAATTGGACGAGAATAAGCCTAGAGAGGACGAAAATGACCTAAATGTTCAACCAATGACACAAAATAACTTATTGGATGAACAAGATTGGTTAAAAACCCTAATTGGACGAGAATAAGCCTTGGGAGGACGAAAATGACCTAAATGTTCAACCAATGACACAAAATCACTTATTGGATGCACAAGATTGGTTAAAAACCCTAATTGAACGAGAATAAGCCTTGGGAGGACGAAAATGACTGAAATGTTCAACCAATGACACAAAATCACTTATTGGATGCACAAAATTGGTTAAAAACCCTAATTGTTTGAGAATAAGCCTTGGGAGGACGAAAATGACCTAAATGTTCAACCGATGACACAAAATAACTTATTGGATGCACAAGGTTGGTTAAAAACCCTAATTGGACGAGAATAAGCCTAGGGAGGACGAAAATGACCTAAATGTTCAACCAATGACACAAATGTACTTATTGGATGCACAAGATTGGTTAAAAACCCTAATTGGACGAGAATAAGCCTAGGGAGCAAGAAAATGACCTAAATGTTCAACCAATGACACAAAATCACTTATTGGATGCACAAGATTGGTTAAAAACCCTAATTGGACGAGAATAAGCCTTGGGAGGACGAAAATCACCTGAATGTTCAACCAATGACACAAAATCACTTATTGGATGCACAAGATTGGTTAAAAACCCTAATTGGACGAGAATAAGCCTAGGGAGGACGAAAATGACCTAAATGTTCAACCAATGACACAAATGTACTTATTGGATGCACAAGATTGGTTAAAAACCCTAATTGGACGAGAATAAGCCTTGTGAGGACGAAAATGACCTAAATGTTCAAACAATGACACAAAATCACTTATTGGATGGACAAGATTGGTTAAAAACCCTAATTGGACGAGAATAAGCCTTGGGAGGACGAAAATGACATAAATGTTCAACCAATGACACAAAATCACTTATTGGATGCACAAGATTGGTTAAAAACCCTAATTGGACGAGAATAAGCCTTGGGAGGACAAAAATGACATAAATGTTCAACCAATGACACAAAATCACTTATTGGATGCACAAGATTGGTTAAAAACCCTAATTGGACGAGAATAAGCCTAGGGAGGACGAAAATGACCTAAATGTTCAACCAATGACACAAATGTACTTATTGGATGCACAAGATTGGTTAAAAACCCTAATTGGACAAGAATAATCCTAGGGAGGACGAAAATGACCTAAATGTTCAACTAATGACACAAAATCACTTATTGGATGCAGAAGATAGGTTAAAAACCCTAAATGGACGAGAATAAGCCTTGGGAGGACGAAAATGACCTAAATGATCAACCAATGACACAAAATCAGTTATTGGATGCACAAGATTGGTTAAAAACCCTAATTGGACGAGAATAAGCCTTGGGAGGACGAAAATGACCAAAATGTTCAACCAATGACACAAAATCACTTATTGGATGCACAAGATTGGTTAAAAACCCTAATTGGAAGAGAATAAGCCTAGGGAGGACGAAAATGACCTAAATGTTCAACCAATGACACAAATGTACTTATTGGATGCACAAGATTGGTTAAAAACCCTAATTGGACGAGAATAAGCCTAGGGAGGACGAAAATGACCTAAACGTTCAACCAATGACACAAATGTACTTATTGGATGCACAAGATTGGTTAAAAACCCTAATTGGACGAGAATAAGCCTTGGGAGGACGAAAATGACCTAAATGTTCAACCAATGACACAAAATCACTTATTGGAAGCACAAGATTGGTTAAAAACCCTAATTGGACGAGAATAAGCCTTCGATGGACGAAAATGACCTAAATGTTCAATCAATGACACAAATGTACTAATTGGATGCACAAGATTGGTTAAAAACCCTAATTGGACGAGAATAAGCCTTGCGAGGACGAAAAATGACCTAAATGTTCAACCAATGACACAAAATCAGTTATTGGATGCACAAGAATGGTTAAAAACCCTAATTGGATGAGAATAAGCCTTGGGAGGACGAAAATGACATAAATGTTTAACGAATGACACAAATGTACTTATTGGATGCACAAGATTGGTTAAAAACCCTAATTGGACGAGAATAAGCCTAGGGAGGACGAAAATGACCTAAATGTTCAACCAATGACACAAATGTACTTATTGGATGCACAAGATTGGTTAAAAACCCTAATTGGACGAGAATAAGCCTAGGGAGGACGAAAATGACCTAAATGTTCAACCAATGACACAAATGTACTTATTGGATGCACAAGATTGGTTAAAAACCCTAATTGGACGAGAATAAGCCTTGGGAGGACGAAAATGACCTAGATGTTCAACCATTGACACAAAATCACTTATTGGATGCACAAGATTGGTTAAAAACCCTAATTGGACGAGAATAAGCCTTGGGAGGACGAAAATGACCTAAATGTTCAACCAATGACACAAATGTACTTATTGGATGCACAAGATTGGTTAAAAACCCTAATTGGACGAGAATAAGCCTTGGGAGGACGAAAATGACCTAAATGGTCAACCAATGACAAAAAATCACTTATTGGATGCACAAGATTGGTTAAAAACCCTAATTGGACGAGAATAAGCCTTGGGAGGACGAAAATGACCTAAATGTTCAACCAATGACACAAATGTACTTATTGGATGCACAAGATTGGTTAAAAACCCTAATTGGACGAGAATAAGCCTTGGCAGGATGAAAATGACCTAAATGTTCAACCAATGACACAAATGTACTTATTAGATGCACAAGATTGGTTAAAAACCCTAATTGGACGAGAATAAGCCTTGGGAGGACGAAAATGACCTAAATGTTCAACCAATGACACAAATGTACTTATTGGATGCAAAAGATTGGTTAAAAACCCTAATTGGACGAAAATAAGCCTTGGGAGGACGAAAATGACCTAAATGTTCAACCAATGACACAAAATCACTTATTGGATGCACAAGATTGGTTAAAAACCCTAATTGGATGAGAATAAGCCTTGGGAGGAAGAAAATGACCTAAATGTTCAACCGATGACACAAAATAACTTATTGGATGCACAAGTTGGTTAAAAACCCTAATTGGACGAGAATAAGCCTAGGGAGGACGAAAATGACCTTAATGTTCAACCAATGACACAAATGTACTTATTGGATGCACAAGATTGGTTAAAAACCCTAATTGGACGAGAATAAGCCTTGGGAGGACGAAAATGACCTAAATGTTCAACCAATGACACAATATCACTTATTGGATGCAAAAGATTGGTTGAAAACCCTAATTGGACGAGAATAAGTCTTGGGAGGACGAAAATGACCTAAATGTTCAACCAATGACACAAAATCACTTATTGGATTCACAAGATTGGTTAAAAACCCTAATTGGACGAGAATAAGCCTTGGGAGGACGAAAATGACCTAAATTTTCAACCAATGACACAAATTCACTTATTGGATGCACAAGATTGGTTAAAAACCCTAATTGGACGAGAATAAGCCTTGGGAAGACGAAAATGGCCTAAATGTTCAACCAATGACACAAATGTACTTATTGGATGCACAAGATTGGTTAAAAACCCCAATTGGACGAGAATAAGCCTTGGGAGGACGAAAATGACCTAAATGTTGAACCAATACCACAAAATCACTTATTGGATGAACAAGATTGGTTTAAAACCCTAATTGGATGAGAATAATCCTAGGGAGGACAAAAATGGCTTAAATGTTCAACCAATGACACAAAATCACTTATTGGATGCACAAGATTGGTTAAAAACCCTAATTGGACGAGAATAAGCCTAGGGAGGACGAAAATGTCCTAAATGTTCAACCAATGACACAAATGTACTTATTGGATGCACAAGTTTGGTTAAAAACCCTAATTGGACTAGAATAAGCCTAGGGAGGACGAAAATGACCTAAATCTTCAACCAATGACACAAAATAACTTATTGGATGAACAAGATTGGTTAAAAACCCTAATTGGACGAGAATAAGCCTAGGGAGGACGAAAATGACCTAAATGTTCAACCAATGACACAAATGTACTTATTGGATGCACAAGATTGGTTAAAAACCTTAATTGGACGAGAGTAAGCCTAGGGAGGACGAAAATGACCTAAATAATCAACCAATGACACAAAATCACTTATTGGATGCACAAGATTGGTTAAAAAACCTAATTGGAGGAGAATAAGCCTTGGGACGACGAAAATGACCTAAATGTTCAACCAATGACACAAATGTACTTATTGGATGCAAAAGATTGGTTAAAAACCCTAATTGGACGAAAATAAGCCTTGGGAGGACGAAAATGACCTAAATGTTCAACCAATGACACAAAATCACTTATTGGATGCACAAGATTGGTTAAAAACCCTAATTGGATGAGAATAAGCCTTGGGAGGAAGAAAATGACCTAAATGTTCAACCGATGACACAAAATAACTTATTGGATGCACAAGTTGGTTAAAAACCCTAATTGGACGAGAATAAGCCTAGGGAGGACGAAAATGACCTTAATGTTCAACCAATGACACAAATGTACTTATTGGATGCACAAGATTGGTTAAAAACCCTAATTGGACGAGAATAAGCCTTGGGAGGACGAAAATGACCTAAATGTTCAACCAATGACACAATATCACTTATTGGATGCACAAGATTGGTTAAAAACCCTAATTGGACGAGAATAATCCTTTGGAGGACGAAAATGACCTAAATGTTCAACTAATGACATAAATGTACTTATTGGATGCACAAGATTGGTTAAAAACCCTAATTAGACGAGAATAAGCCTTGGGAGGACGAAAATGACCTAAATGTTCAACCAATGACACAAAATCACTTATTGGATGCACAAGATTGGTTAAAAACCCTAATTGGACGAGAATAAGCCTTGGGAGGACGAAAATGACCTAAATGTTCAACCAATGACACAAATGTACTTATTGGATGCACAAGGTTGGTTAAAAACCTAATTGGACGAGAATAAGCCTTGGGAGGACGAAAATGACCTAAATGTTCAACCAATGACACAAATGTACTTATTGGATGCACAAGGTTGCTTAAAAACCCTAATTGGACGAGAATAAGCCTAGGGAGTACGAAAATGACCTAAATGTTCAACCAATGACACAAAATCACTTATTGGATGAACAAGATTGGTTAAACACCCTAATTGGACGAGAATAACCAAAGGGAGGACGAAAATGACCTAAATGTTCAACCAATGACACAAAATCACTTATTGGATGCACAAGATTGGTTAAAAACCCTAATTGGACGAGAATAAGCCTTGGGAGGACGAAAATGACCTAAATGTTCAACCAATGACACAAAATCACTTATTGGATGCACAAGATTGGTTAAAAACCCTAATTGGACGAGAATAAGCCTTGGGAGAAATCACCTAAATTTTCAACCAATGACACAAAATCACTTATTGGATGCACAAGATTGGTTAAAAACCCTAATTGGACGACAATAAGCCTAGGGAGGACGAAAATCACCTAAATGTTCAACCAATGACACAAATGTACTTATTGGATTCACAAGATTGGTTAAAAACCTTAATTGGACGAGAATAAGCCTTAAGAGGATGAAAATGACCTAAATGTTCAACCAATGACACAAAATCACTTATTGGATGCACAAGATTGGTTAAAAACCCTAATTGGACGAGAATAAGCCTTGGGAGGACGAAAATGACCTAAATGTTCAACCAATGACACAAAATCACTTATTGGATGCACAAGATTGGTTAAAAACCCTAATTGGACGAGAATAAGCCTTGGGAGGACGAAAATGACCTCACTGTTCAACCAATGACACAAATGTAGTTATTGGATGCACAAGATTGGTTAAAAACCCTAATTGGACGAGAATAAGCCTTGGGAGGACGAAAATGACCTACATGTTCAACCAATGACATAAATGTACTTATTGGATGCACAAGATTGGTTAAAAACCCTAATTGGACGAGAATAAGCCTAGGGAGGACGAAAATGACCTAAATGTTCAACCAATGACACAAAATCACTTATTGGATGCACAAGATTGGTTAAAAAACCTAATTGGAAGAGAATAAGCCTAAGGAGGACGAAAATGACCTAAATGTTCAACCAATGTCACAAAATCACTTATTGGATGCACAAGATTGGTTAAAAACCCTAATTGGACGAGAATAAGCCTTGGGAGGACGAAAATGTCCTAAATGTTCAACCAATGACACAAATGTACTTATTGGATGCACAAGATTGGTTAAAAACCCTAATTGGACGATAATAAGCCTAGGGAGGACGAAAATGATCTAAATGTTCAACCAATGACACAAATGTACTTATTGGATGCACAAGATTGGTTAAAAACCCTAATTGGACGAGAATAAGTCTAGGGAGGACGAAAATGACCTAAATGTTCAACCAATGACACAAAATCACTTATTGGATGCACAAGATTGGTTAAAAACCCTAATTGGACGAGAATATGCCTAGGGAGGACGAAAATGACCTAAATGTTCAACCAATGACACAAAATCACTTATTGGATGCACAAGATAGGTTAAAAACCCTAATTGGACGAGAATAACCCTTGGGAGGACGAAAATGACCTATACGTTCAACCAATGACACAAAATCACTTATTGGATGCACAAGATTGGTTAAAAACCCTAATTGGACGAGAATAAGCCTAGGGAGGACGAAAATGACCTAAATGTTCAACCAATGACACAAATGTACTTAGTGAATGCACAAGATTGGTTAAAAATCCTAATTGGACGAGAATATGCCTTGGGAAGACGAAAATGACCTAAATGTTCAACCAATGACACAAAATCACTTATTGGATGCACAAGATTGGTTAAAAACCCTAATTGGACGAGAATATGCCTAGGGAGGACGAAAATGACCTAAATGTTCAACCAATGACACAAAATCACTTATTGGATGCACAAGATTGGTTAAAAACCCTAATTGGACGAGAATAAGCCTTGGGAGGACGAAAATGACCAAAATGTTCAACCAATGACACAAAATCACTTGTTGGATGCACAAGATTGGTTAAAAACCCTAATTGGACGAGAATAAGCATTCGGTGGATGAAAATGACCTAAATGTTCAACCAATGACACAAATGTACTTATTGGATGCACAAGATTGGTTAAAAACCCTAATTGGACGAGAATAAGCCTAGGGAGGACGAAAATGACCTAAATGTTCAACCAATGACACAAAATCACTTATTGGATGCACAAGATTGGTTCAAAACCAAAATTGGACGATAATAAGCCTAGGGAGGATGAAAATGACCTAAATGTTCAACCAATGACAAAAATGTACTTATTGGATGCACAAGATTGGTTAAAAACCCTAATTGGACGAGAATAAGCCTAGGGAGGACGAAAATGACCTAAATGTTCAACCAATGACACAAAATCACTTATTGGATGCACAAGATTGGTTAAAAACCTTATTTGGACGAGAATAAGCCTAGGGACGACGAAAATGACCTAAATGTCCAACCAATAAAATAAATGTACTTATTGGATGCACAAGATTCGTTAAAAACCCTAATTGGAAGAGAATAAGCCTTGGGAGGACGAAAATGACCCAAATGTTCAACCAATGACAGAAATGTAATTATTGGATGCACAAGGTTGGTTAAAAACCCTAATTGGAGGAGAATAAGCCTTGGGAGGACGAAAATGTCCTAAATGTTCAACCAATGACACAAATGTACTTATTGGATGCACAAGATTGGTTAAAAACCCTAATTGGACGAGAATAAGCCTTGGGAGGACGAAAATGACCTAAATGTTCAACCAATGACACAAAATCACTTATTGGATGCACAAGATTGGTTTAAAACCCTAATTGGCCAAGAATAAGCCTTGGGAGGACGAAAATGACATAAATGTTCAACCAATGACACAAAATCACTTATTGGATGCACAAGATTGGTTAAAAACCCTAATTGGACGAGAATAAGCCTAGGGAGGACGAAAATGACCTTAATGTTCAACCAATGACACAAATGTACTTATTGGATGCACAAGATTGGTTAAAAACCCTAATTGGACGAGAATAAGCTTTGGGAGGACGAAAATGACCTAAATGTTCAACGAAATAACACAAAATCACTTATTGGATGCACAAGATTGGTTAAAAATCCTAATTTGACGAGAATAAGCCTTGGGAGGACGAAAATGACCTAAATGTTGAACCAATGACACAAAATCACTTATTGGATGCACAAGATTGGTTAAAAACCTAATTGGACGAGAATAAGCCTTGCGAGGACAAAAAAGACCTAAATGTTCAACCAATGACACAAATGTATTTATTGGATGCACAACATTTGTTAATAACTCTAATTGGACGAGAATAAGACTTGGGAGGACGAAAATGACCTAAATGTTCAACCAATGGCACAAAATCACTTATTGGATGCACAAGATTGGTTAAAAACTCTATATGGACGAGAATAAGCCTAGGGAGGACGAAAATGACCTAAATGTTCAACCAATGACACAAAATCACTTATTGGACGCACAAGATTGGTTAAAAACCCTAATTGGACGAGAATAAGCCAAGGGAGGACGAAAATGACCTAAATGTTCAACCAATGACACAAATGTACTTATTGGATGCACAAGATTGGTTAAAAACCCTAATTGGACGAGAATAAGTCTTGGGAGGACGAAAATAACCTAAATGTTCAACCAATGACACAAAATCACTTGTTGGATGCACAAGATTGGTAAAAAACCCTAATTGGACGAGAATAAGCCTTGGGAGGTCGATAATGACCTAAATGTTCAACCAATGACACAAATGTACTTATTGGATGCACAAGATTGGTTAAAAACCCTAATTGGACGAAAATAAGCCTAGGGAGGACGAAAATGCCCTAAAGGTTCAACCAATGACACAAAATCACTTATTGGATGCACAAGGTTGGTTAAAAACCCTAATTGGACGAGAATAAGCCTTGGGAGGACGAAAATGACCTAAATGTTCAACCAATGACACAAAATCACTTATTGGATGCACAAGATTGGTTAAAAACCCTAATTGGACAAGAATAAGCCTTGGGAAGACGAAAATGACCTAAATGTTCAACCAATGACACAAAATCACTTCTTGGATGCACAAGATTGGTTAAAAACCCTAATTGGACGAGAATAAGCCTTGGGAGGACGAAAATGACCTAAATGTTCAACCAATGACACAAAATCACTTATTGGATGCACAAGATTGGTTAAAAACCCTAATTGGACGAGAATAAGCCTTGGGAGGACGAAAATGACCTAAATGTTCAACCAATGACACAGATGTACTTATTGGATGCACAAGATTGGTTAAAAACCCTAATTAGACGAGAATAAGCCTTGGGAGGACGAAAATGACCTAAATGTTCAACCAATGACACAAAATCACTTATTGGATGCACAAGATTGGTTAAAAACCCTAATTGGATGAGAATAAGCCTAGGGAGGACGAAAATGACCTAAATTTTCAACCAATGACACAAAATCACTTATTGGGTGCACAATATTAGTTAAAAACCCTAATTGGACGAGAATAAGCCTTGGGAGGACAAAAATGACCTAAATGTTCAACCAATGACACAAAATCACTTATTAGAATGCACAAGATTGGTTAAAAACACTAATTGGACGAGAATAAGCCTTGGTAGGACAAAAATGACCTAAATGTTCAACCAATGACACAAAATAACTTGTTGGATGCACAAGATTGGTTAAAAACCCTAATTGCACGAGAATAAGCCTTGGGAGGACGAAAATGACCTAAATGTTCAACCAATGACACAAAATCACTTATTGGATGCACAAGATTGGTTAAAAACCCTAATTGGACGAGAATAAACCTTGGGAGGACGAAAATGGCCTAAATGTTCAACCAATGACACAAATGTACTTATTGGATGCACAAGATTGGTTAAAAACCCTAATTGGACGAGAATAAGCCTTGGGAGGACGAAAATGACCTAAATGTTCAACCAATACCACAAAATCACTTATTGGATGCACAAGATTGGTTAAAAACCCTAATTGGACGAGAATAAGCCTAGGGAGGACGAAAATGACCTAAATGTTCAACCAATGACACAAATGTACTTATTGGATGCACAAGATTGGTTAAAAATCCCAATTGGACGAGAATAAGCCTTGGGAGGACGAAAATGACCTAAATGTTCAACCAATGACACAAAATCACTTATTGGATGCACAAGATTGGTTAAAAACCCTAATTGGACGAGAATAAGCCTAGGGAGGACGAAAATGACCTAAATGTTCAACCAATGACACAAATGTACTTATTGGATGCAGAAGATTGGTTAAAAACCATTATTGGACGAGAATAAGCATTGGGAAGACGAAAATGACCTAAATGTTCAACCAATGACACAAAATCACTTATTGGATGCACAAGATTGGTTAAAAACCCTAATTGGACGAGAATAAGCCTTGGGAGGACGAAAATGACCTAAATGTTCAACCAATGACACAAATGTACTTATTGGATGCACAAGATTGGTTAAAAACCCTAATTGGACGAGAATAAGCCTTGGGAGGAAGAAAATGACCTAAATGTTCAACCAATCACATAAATGTACTTATTGGATGCACAAGATTGGTTAAAAACCCTAATTGGATGAGAATAAGCCTTGGGAGGACGAAAATGACCTAAATGTTCAATCAATGACACAAATGTACTTATTGGATGGATAAGATTGGTAAAAAACCCTAATTGGACGGGAATAAGCCTTGGGAGCACGAAAATGACCTAAATGTTCAACCAATGACACAAAATCACTTATTGGATGCACAAGATTGGTTAAAAACCCTAATTGGACGAGAATAAGCCTTGGGAGGACGAAAATGACCTAAATGTTCAACCAATGACACAAATGTACTTATTGGATGCACAAGATTGGTTAAAAACCCTAATTGGACGAGAATACAGATTCAAACCCTAAATGTACTTATTCAAATTTTTCACTGTGTAGTCGAATACAGATGAGATGGCCAACTCTCTGACCTAGCCATTTTTATCTGTTTTCGAATACACCTTAGTTGTATTCGATTACAACATGATTTTTAGTCAAAAATAAAGATTCTATCATTTTGAAAATATTATTTTGGACTTTGAAAAATAGTGTTTATGCATATGTAAAGATGAAAGGTTCTCATGTACTTGATCTTGTGATTGTATCATTTACCTTTATATTTAAACATTTAATATGTTTGAAGTCTAAAGTTAATTAATGAGATATGTTGGACTTCTTCTTTTTGAGCTTGTTGTCTTGATCATCATCGTCATCGTTGGTCTTTTGTCTTCATCAAAAACATGTATTTTACAGTTAAAAACCCTAATTGGACGAGAATAAGCCTTGGGAGGACGAAAATGACCTTAATGTTCAACCAATGACACAAAATCACTTATTGGATGCACAAGATTGGTTAAAAACCCTAATTGGACGACAATAAGCCTTTGGAGGACGAAAATGACCTAAATGTTCAATCAATGACACAAATGTAGTTATTGGATGCACAAGATTGGTTAAAAACCCTAATTGGACGAGAATAAGCCTTGGGAGGACGAAAATGACCTAAATGTTCAACCAATGACACAAATGTACTTATTGGATGCACAAGATTGGTTAAAAACCCTAATTGGACGAGAATAAGCCTTGCGAGGACAAAAATGACCTAAATGTTCAACCAATGACACAAAATCACTTATTGGATGCACAAGATTGGTTAAAAACCCTAATTGGACGAGAATAAGCCTTGGGAGGACGAAAATGACCTAAAGGTTCAACCAATGACACAAAATCACTTATTGGATGCACAAGATTGGTTAGAAACCATAATTGGACGAGAATAAGCCTTGGAGGATGAAAATGACCTAAATGTTCAACCAATGACACAAATGTACTTATTGGATGCACAAGATTGGTTAAAAACCCTAATTGTTTGAGAATAAGCCTTGGGAGGACGAAAATGACCTATATGTTCAACCACTGACACCAATTCACTTATTGGATGCACAAGATTGGTTAAAAACCCTAATTGGACGAGAATAAGCCTTGGGAGGAAGAAAATGACCTAAATGTACAACCCATGACACAAAATCACTTATTGGATGAACAAGATTGGTTAAAAACCCTAATTGAACGAGAATAAGCCTTGGGAGGACGAAAATGACCGAAATGTTCAACCAATGACACAAAATCACTTATTGGATGCACAAAATTGGTTAAAAACCCTAATTGTTTGAGAATAAGCCTTGGGAGGACGAAAATGACCTAAATGTTCAACCACTAACACAAAATCACTTATTGGATGCACAAGATTGGTTAAAAACCCTAATTGGACGAGAATAAGCCTAGGGAGGACGAAAATAACCTAAATGTTCAACCAATGACACAAAATCACTTATTGGATGCACAAGATTGGTTAAAAACCCTAATTGGACGAGAATAAGCCTTGGGAGGACAAAAATAACCTAATTGTTCAATCAATGACACAAAATCACTTATTGGATGCACAAGATTGGTTAAAAACCCTAATTGGACGAGAATAAGCCTTGGGAGGACGAAAAATGACCTAAATGTTCAACCAATGACACAAATGTACTTATTTGATGCACAAGATTGGTTAAAAACCCTAATTGGGTGAAAAACCCTAATTGGACGAGAATAAGCCTTGGGAGGACGAAAATGACCTAAATGTTCAACCAATGACACAAAATGACTTATTGGATGCACAAGATTGGTTAAAAACCCTATATGGACAAGAATAAGCCTTGGGAGGACGAAAATGACCTAAATGTTCAACCAATGACACAAAATCACTTATTGGATAAACAAGATTGGTTAAAAACCCTAATTGGACGAGAATAACCCTAGGGAGGACGAAAATGACCTAAATGTTCAACCAATAACACAAAATCACTTATTGGATGCACAAGATTGGTTAAAAACCCTAATTGGACGAGAATAAGCATAGGGAGGACGAAAATGACCTAAATGTTCAACCAATGAAACAAATGTACTTATTGGATGCACAAGATTGGTTAAAAACCCTAATTGGACGAGAATAAGCCTTGGGAGGACGAAAATGACCTAAATGTTCCACCAATGACACAAAATCACATATTGGATGCACAAGATTGGTTAAAAACCCTAATTGGACGAGAATAAGCC
>JBBPBP010000690.1:17224-39378 GCA_037974735.1 Cicer chorassanicum
TTGTGTCATTGGTTGAACATTTAGGTCATTTTCGACCTCCCAAGGCTTATTCTCGTCCAATTAGGGTTTTTAACCAATCATGTGCATCCAATAAGTGATTTTGTGTCATTGGTTGAACATTTAGGTCATTTTCGTCTTCCTAATGCTTATTCTCGTCCAATTAGGGTTTTTAACCAATCTTGTGCATCCAATAAGTACATTTGTGTCATTCGTTGAACATTTAGGTCATTTTTGACCTCCCAAGGCTTATTCTCGCCCAATTAGGGTTTTTACCAATCTTGTGCATCCAACAAGTGATTTTCTGTCATTGGTTGAACATTTAGGTCACTTTCGTCCTCCCAAGGCTTATTCTCGTCCAATTAGGGTTTTTGACCAATCTTGTGCATCCAATAATTGATTTTGTGTCATTGGTTGAACATTTAGGTCATTTTCGTCCTCTTAAGGCTTATTCTCGTCCAATTAGGGTTTTTAACCAATCTGGTGCATCCGATAAGTACATTTGTGTCATTGGTTGAACATTTAGGTCATTTTCGTCCTCCCAAGTCTTATTCTCGTCCAATTAGGGTTTTTAACAAATGTTGTGCATCCAATAAGTACATTTGTGTCATTGGTTGAACATTTAGGTCATTTTCGACCTCCCAAGGGTTATTCCCGTCCAATTAGGGTTTTTAACCAATCTTGTGCATCCAATAAGTACATTTGTGTCATTGGTTGAACATTTAGGTCATTTTCGTCCTCCCAAGGCTTATTCTCGTCCAATTAGGGTTTTTAACCAATCTTGTGCATCCAATAAGTGATTTTGTGTCATTGGTTGAACATTTAGGTCATTTTCGTCCTCCCAAGGCTTATTCTCGTCCAATTAGGGTTTTTAACCAATCTTGTGCATCCAATAAGTACATTTGTGTCATTGGTTGAACATTTAGGTCATTTTCGTCCTCCTAAAGCTTAATCTCGTCCAATTAGGGTTTTTAACCAATCTTGTGCATCCAATAAGTGATTTTGTGTCATTGGTTGAACATTTAGATCATTTTCGTCCTCCCTAGGCTTATTCTCGTCCAATTAGGGGTTTTAACCAATCTTTTGCATCGAATAAGTACATTTGTGTCATTGGTTGAACATTTAGGTCATTTTCGTCCTCCCAATGCTTATTCTCGTCCAATTAGGGTTTTAACCAATCTTGTGCATCTAATAATTGATTTTGTGTCATTGGTTGAACATTTAGGTCATTTTCGTCCTCCCAATGCTTATTCTCGTCCAATTAGGGTTTTTTAACCAATCTTGTGCATCCAATAAGTGATTTTGTGTCATTGGTTGAACATTTAGGTCATTTTCGTCCTCCCAACGCTTATTCTCGTCCAATTAGGGTTTTTAACCAATCTTGTGCATCCAATAAGTGATTTTGTGTCATTGGTTGAACATTTAGGTCATTTTCGTCCTCTCAAGGCTTATTCTCGTCCAATTAGGGTTTTTAACCAATCTTTTGCATCCAATAAGTACATTTGTGTCGTTGGTTGAATATTTAGGTCATTTTCGTCCTCCCAAGGCTTATTCTCGTCCAATTAGGGTTTTTAACCAATCTTGTGCATCCAATAAGTGATTTTGTGTCATTGGTTGAACATTTAGGTCATTTTCGTCCTCCCTAGGCTTATTCTCGTGCAGTTAGGGTTTTGAACCAATCTTGTGCATCCAATAATTGATTTTGTGTCATTGGTTGACCATTTAGGTCATTTTCGTCCTCCCAAGGCTTATTCTCGTCCAATTAGGGTTTTTAACCAATCTTGTGCATCCAATAAGTACATTTGTGTCATTGGTTGAACATTTCGGTCATTTTCGTCCTCCCAAGGCTTATTCTTGTCCAATTAGGGTTTTTAACCAATCTTGTGCATCCAATAAGTGATTTTGTGTCATTGGTTGAACATTTAGGTCATTTTCGTCCTCCCAAGGCTTATTCTCGTCCAATTAGGGTTTTTAACCAATCTTGTGCATCCAATAAGTACATTTGTGTCATTGGTTGAACATTTAGGTCATTTTCGTCCTCCCAAGGCTTATTCTTGTCCAATTAGGGTTTTTAACGAATCTTGTTCATCCAATAAGTGATTTTGTGTCATTGGTTGAACATTTAGGTCATTTTCGTCCTCCCAAGGCTTATTCTCGTCCAATTAGGGTTTTTAACCAATCTTGTGCATCCAATAAGTACATTTGTGTCATTGGTTTAACATTTGGGTCATTTTCGTCCTCCCAAGGCTTATTCTCGTCCAATTAGGGTTTTTAACCAATCTTGTGCATCCAATAAGTGATTTTGTGTCATTGGTTGAACATTTAGGTCATTTTCGTCCTCCCAAGGCTTATTCTCGTCCAATTAGGGTTTTTAACCAATCTTGTGCATCCAATAAGTGATTTTGTGTCATTGGTTGAACATTTAGATCATTTTCGTCCTCCCAAGGCTTATTCTCGTCCAATTAGGGTTTTTAACCAATCTTCTGCATCCAATAAGTGATTTTGTGTCATTGGTTGAACATTTAGGTCATTTTCATCCTCCCAAGGCTTATTCTCGTCCAATTAGGGTTTTTAACCAATCTTGTGCATCCAATAAGTGATTTTGTGTCATTGGTTGAACATTTAGGTCATTTTCGTCCTCCCAAGGCTTATTCTCGTCCAATTAGGGTTTTTAACCAATCTTGTGCATCCAATAAGTACATTTGTGTCATTGGTTGAAGATTTAGGTCACTTTTTTCATCCTAAGGCTTATTCTCGTCCAATTAGGGTTTTTAACCAATCTTTTGCATCCAATAAATGATTTTGTGTCATTGGTTGAACATTTAGGTCATTTTCGTCCTCCCAAGGCTTATTCTCGTCCAATTAGGGTTTTTAACCAATCTTGTGCATCCAATAAGTACATTTGTGTCATTGGTTGAACATTTAGGTCATTTTCGCCCTCCCAAGGCTTATTCTCGTCCAATTAGTGTTTTTAACCAATCTTTTGCATCCAATAAGTGATTTTGTGTCATTGGTTGAACATTTAGGTCATTTTCGTCCTCCCAAGGCTTATTCTGGTCCAATTAGGGTTTTTAACAAATCTTGTGCATCCAATAAGTGATTTTGTGTCATTGGTTGAACATTTAGGTCATTTTCGTCCTCCCTAGGCTTATTCTCATCCAATTAGGGTTTTTAACCAATCTTGTGCATCCAATAAGTACATTTGTGTCATTGGTTGGACATTTAGGTCATTTTCGTCCTCCCAATGCTTATTCTCGTCCAATTAGGGTTTTTAACCAATCTTGTGCATCCAATAAGTGATTTTGTGTCATTGGTTGAACATTTAGGTCATTTTCGTCATCTCAAGGCTTATTCTCGTCCAATTAGGGTTTTTAACCAATCTTTTGCATCCAATAAGTACATTTGTGTCATTGGTTGAACATTTAGGTCATTTTCGTCCTCCCAAGGCTTATTCTCGTCCAATAGGGTTTTTAACCAATCTTTTGCATCCAATAAGTACATTTGTATCATTGGTTGAACATTTACGTCATTTTCGTCCTCCTAAAGCTTATTCGCGTCCAATTAGGGTTTTTAACCAATCTTGTGCATCCAATAAGTGATTTTGTGTCATTGGTTGAACATTTAGATCATTTTCGTCCTCGCTAGGCTTATTCTCGTCCAATTAGGGGTTTTAACCAATCTTGTGCATCCAATAAGTGATTTTGTGTCATTGGTTGAACATTTAGGTCATTTTCGTCCTCCCAATGCTTATTCTCGTCCAATTAGGGTTTTAACCAATCTTGTGCATCCAATAATTGATTTTGTGTCATTGGTTGAACATTTAGGTCGTTTTCGTTCCTCCCAAGGCTTATTCTCGTCCAATTAGGGTTTTTAACCAATGTTGTGCATCCAATAATACATTTGTGTCATTGGTTGAACATTTAGGTCATTTTCGTCCTCCCAAGGCTTATTCTCGTCCAATTAGGGTTTTTAACCAATCTTGTGCATCCAATAAGTGATTTTGTGTCATTGGTTGAACATTTAGGTCATTTTCGTCCTCCCTAGGCTTTTTCTCATCCAATGAGGGTTTTTAACCAATCTTGTGCATCCAAAAAGTATATTTCTGTCATTGGTTGAACATTTAGGTCATTTTCGTCCTCCCAATGCTTATTCTCGTCCAATTAGGGGTTTTAACCAATCTTGTGCATCCAATAAGTACATTTGTGTCATTGGTTGAACATTTAGGTCATTTTCGTCCTCCCAACGCTTATTCTCGTCCAATTAGGGTTTTTAACCAATCTTGTGCATCCAATAAGTGCTTTTGTGTCATTGGTTGAACATTTAGGTCATTTTCGTCCTCCCAAGGCTTATTCTCGTCCAATTAGGGTTTTTAACCAATCTTGTGCATCCAATAAGTACATTTGTGTCATTAGTTGAACATTTAGGTCATTTTCGTCCTCCAAAGGATTATTCTCGTCCAATTAGGGTTTTTAACCAATCTTGTGCATCCAATAAGTGATATTGTGTCATTGGTTGAACATTTAGGTCATTTTCGTCCTCCCAAGGCTTATTCTCGTCCAATTAGGGTTTTTAACCAATCTTGTGCATCCAATAAGTGATTTTGTGTCATTGGTTGAACATTTAGGTCATTTTCGTCCTCCCAAGGCTTATTCTCGTCCAATTAGGGTTTTTAACCAATCTTGTGCATCCAATAAGTACATTTGTGTCATTGGTTGAACATTTAAGTCATTTTTGTCCTCCCAAGGCTTATTCTCGTCCAATTAGGGTTTTTAACCAATCTTGTGCATCCAATAAGTGATTTTGTGTCATTGGTTGAACATTTAGGTCATTTTCGTCCTCCCAAGGCTTATTCTCGTCCAATTAGGGTTTTTAACCAATCTTGTGCATCCAATAAGTGATTTTGTGTCATTGGTTGAACATTTAGATCATTTTCGTCCTCCCAAGGCTTATTCTCGTCCAATTAGGGTTTTTAACCAATCTTCTGCATCCAATAAGTGATTTTGTGTCATTGGTTGAACATTTAGGTCATTTTCATCCTCCCAAGGCTTATTCTCGTCCAATTAGGGTTTTTAACCAATCTTGTGCATCCAATAAGTGATTTTGTGTCATTGGTTGAACATTTAGGTCATTTTCGTCCTCCCAAGGCTTATTCTCGTCCAATTAGGGTTTTTAACCAATCTTGTGCATCCAATAAGTACATTTGTGTCATTGGTTGAACATTTAGGTCATTTATGTCCTCCAAAACCTTATTCTCGTCCAATTAGGGTTTTTAACCAATCTTGTACATCCAATAAAAGATTTTTGTGTCATTGGTTGCACATTTAGGTCATTTTCGTCCTCTCAAGGCTTATTCTCGTCCAATTAGGGTTTTTAACCAATCTTGTGCATCCAATAAGTGATTTTGTGTCATTGGTTGAACATTTAGGTCATTTTCGTCCTCCCAAGGCTTATTCTCGTCCAATTAGGGTTTTTAACCAATCTTGTGCATCAAATAAGTGATTTTGTGTCATTGGTTGAACATTTATGTCATTTTCGTCCTCCTTAGGCTCATTCTCGTCCAATTAGGGTTTTTAACCAATCTTGTGCATCCAATAAGTGATTTTGTGCCCTTGGTTGAACATTTAGGCCATTTCTGTTCTCCCAAGGCATATTCTCGTCCTATTAGGGTTTTTAACCAATCTTGTGCATCCAATAAGTACATTTGTGTCATTGGTTGAACAATTAGGTCATTTATGTCCTCCAAAAGCTTATTCTCGTGCAATTAGGGTTTTTAACCAATCTTGTGCATCCAATAAGTTTATTTGTGTCATTGGTTGAACATATAGGTCATTTTTGTCCTCCCAAGGCTTATTCTCGTCCAATTAGGGTTTTTAACCAATCTTGTGCATCCAATAAGTGATTTTGTGTCATTGGTTGAACATTTAGGCCATTTTCGTCCTCCCTAGGCTTATTCTCGTCCAATTATGGTTTTTAACCAATCTTGTGCATCCAATAAGTGATTTTGTGTCATTGGTTGAACATTTAGGTCATTTTCGTCCTCCCAAGGCTTATTCTCGTCCAATTAGGGTTTTTAACCAATCTTGTGCATCCAATAAGTACATTTGTGTCATTGGTTGAACGTTTAGGTCATTTTCGTCCTCCCAAGGGTTATTCTCGTCCAATTAGGGTTTTTAACCAATCTTGTGCATCCAACAAGTGATTTTTTGTCATTGGTTGAAGATTTAGGTCATTTTCGTTCTCCCTAGCCTTATTCTCGTCCAATTAGGGTTTTTAACCAATCTTATTCATCCAATAAGTGATTTTGTGTCATTGGTTGAAAATTTAGGTCATTTTCGTCCTCCCAAGGCTTATTCTCGTCCAATTAGGGTTTTTAACCAATCTTGTGCATCCAATAAGTACATTTGTGTCATTGGTTGAACATTTATGTCATTTTCGTCCTCCATAGGCTTATTCTCGTCCAATTATGGTTTTTAACCAATCTTGTGCATCCAATAAGTGATTTTGTGTCATTGGTTGAACATTTAGGTCATTTTTGTCCTCCCAAGACTTATTCTCGTCCAATTAGGGTTTTTAACCAATCTTGTGCATCCAATAAGTACATTTGTGTCATTGGTTGAACATTTAGGTCATTTTCGTCCTCCCAAGGGTTATTCTCGTCCAATTAGGGTTTTTAACCTATCTTGTGCATCCAATAAGTGATTTTGTGTCATTGGTTGAACATTTAGGTCATTTTCGTCCTCCCTAGGCTTATTCTCGTCCAATTAGGGTTTTTAACCAATCTTGTGCATCCAATAAGTGCTTTTGTGCCATTGGTTGAACATTTAGGTCATTTTCGTCCTCCCAAGGCTTATTCTCGTCCAATTAGGGTTTTTAACCAATCTTGTGCATCCAATAAGTGATTTTGTGTCATTGGTTGAACATTTAGGTCATTTTCGTCCTCCTTAGGCTTATTCTCGTCTAATTAAGGTTTTTAACCAATCTTATGCATCCAATAAGTGATTTTGTGTCATTGGTTGAACATTTAGGTCATTTTCGTCCTCCCTAGGCTTATTCTCGTCCAATTAGGGTTTTTAACCAATCTTGTGCATCCAATAAGTACATTTGTGTCATTGGTTGAACATATAGGTCATTTTCGTCCTCCGTAGGCTTATTCTCGTCCTATTAGGGTTTTTAACCAATCTTGTGCATCCAATAAGTGATTTTGTGTCATTGGTTGAACATTTAGGTCATTTTCGTCCTCCCAAGGCTTATTCTCGTCCAATTAGGGTTTTTAACCAATCTTGTGCATCCAATAAGTACATTTGTGTCATTGGTTGAACATTTAGGTCATTTTCGTCCTCCCAACGCTTATTCTCGTCCAATTAAGGTTTTTAACCAATCTTGTGCATCCAATAAGTACATTTGTGTCATTGGTTGAACATTTAGGTCATTTTCGTCCTCCCAAGGCTTATTCTCGTCCAATTAGGGTTTTTAACCAATCTTGTGCATCCAATAAGTGATTTTGTGTCATTGGTTGAACTTTTAGGTCATTTCCGTCCTCCCAAGGCTTATTCTCGTCCAATTAGGGTTTTTAACCAATCTTGTGCATCCAATAAGTGATTTTGTGTCATTGGTTGAACATTTAGGTCATTTTCGTCCTCCCAAGGCTTATTCTCGTCCAATTAGGGTTTTTAACCAATCTTGTGCATCCAATAAGTGATTTTGTGTCATTGGTTGAACATTTAGGTCACTTTCGTCCTCCCAAGAATTATTCTCGTCCAATTAGGGTTTTTAACCAATCTTGTGCATCCAATAAGTGATTTTGTGTCATTGGTTGAACATTTAGGTCATTTTCGTCCTCCCAAGGCTTATTCTCGTCCAATTAGGGTTTTTAACCAATCTGGTGCATCCGATAAGTACATTTGTGTCATTGGTTGAACATTTAGGTCATTTTCGTCCTCCCAAGGCTTATTCTCGTCCAATTAGGTTTTTTAACCAATCTTGTGCATCCAATAAGTGATTTTGTGTCATTGGTTGAACATTTAGGTCATTTTCGTCCTCCCAAGGCTTATTCTCGTCCAATTAGGGTTTTTAACCAATCTTGTGCATCCAATAAGTGATTTTGTGTCATTGGTTAAACATTTAGGTCATTTTCATCCTCCCTAGGGTTATTCTCATCCAATTAGGGTTTTTAACCAATCTTGTGCATCCAATAAGTGATTTTGTGTCATTGGTTGAACATTTAGGTCATTTTCGTCCTCCCAAGGCTTATTCTCGTCCAATTAGGGTTTTCAACCAATCTTGTGCATCCAATAAGTACATTTGTGTCATTAGTTGAACATTTAGGTCGTTTTCGTCCTTCCTAGGCTTATTCTCGTCCAATTAGGGTTTTTAACCAATCTTGTGCATCCAATAAGTGATTTTGTGTCATTGGTTGAACATTTAGGTCATTTTCGTCCTCCCAAGGCTTATTCTCGTCCAATTAGGGTTTTTAACCAATCTTGTGCATCCAATAAGTACATTTGTGTCATTGGTTGAACATTTAGGTCATTTTCGTCCTCCCTAGGATTTTTCTCGTCCAATTAGGGTTTTTAACCAATCTTGTGCATCCAATAAGTGATTTTGTGTCATTGGTTGAACATTTAGGTCATTTTCGTCCTCCCAAGGCTTATTCTCGTCCAATTAGGGTTTTTAACCAATCTTGTGCATCCAATAAGTGATTTTGTGTCATTGGTTGAACATTTAGGTCATTTTCGTCCTCCCAAGGCTTATTCTCGTCCAATTAGGGTTTTTAACCAATCTTGTGCATCCAATAAATGATTTTGTGTCATTGGTTGAACATTTATGTCATTTTTGTCCTCCCAAGGCTTATTCTCGTCCAATTAGGGTTTTGAACCAATCTTGTGCATCCAATAAGTACATTTGTGTCATGGGTTAATCATTTAAGTCATTTTCGTCCTCCCAAGGCTTATTCTCGTCCAATTAGGGTTTTTAACCAATCTTTTGCATCCAATAAGTACATTTGTGTCATTGGTTGAACATTTAGGTCATTTTCGTCCTCCCAAGGCTTATTCTCGTCCAATTAGGGTTTTTAACCAATCTTGTGCATCCAATAAGTGATTTTGTGTCATTGGTTGAACATTTAGGTCATTTTCGTCCTCCCAAGGCTTATTCTCGTCCAATTAGGGTTTTAAACCAATCTTGTGCATCCAATAACTGATTTTGTCTATTTGTTTGAACATTTACGTCATTTTCGTCCTCCTTAGGCTTATTCTCGTCCAATTACGGTTTTTAACCAATCTTGTGCATCCAATAAGTACATTTGTGTCATTGGTTGAACATTTAGGTCATTTTCGTCCTCCCAAGGCCTATTCCCGTCCAATTAGGGTTTTTAACCAATCTTGTGCATCAAATATGTGATTTTCTGTCATTTTGTGTCATTGGTTGAACATTTAGGTCAATTTCGTCCTCCCTAGGCTTATTCTAATCCAATTAGGGTTTTGAACCAATCTTGTGTGTCCAATAAGTGATGTTGTGTCATTGGTTGAACATATAGGTCATTTTCGTCCTCCCTAAGCTTATTCAAATCCAATTAGGGTTTTTAACCAATCTTGTGCATCCAATAAGTGATTTTGTGTCATTGGTTGAACATTTAGGTCATTTTCGTCCTCCCAAGGCTTATTCTCGTCCAATTAGGGTTTTTAACCAATCTTGTGCATCCAATAAGTGATTTTGTGTCATTGGTTGAACATTTAGGTCATTTTCGTCCTCCCAAGGCTTATTCTCGTCCAATTAGGGTTTTTAACCAACTTGTGCATCCAATAAGTACATTTGTGTCATTGGTTGAACATTTAGGTCATTTTAGTCCTCCCAAGGCTTATTCTCGTCAAATTAGGGTTTTTAACCAATCTTGTGCAACCAATAAGTGATTTTGTGCCATTGGTTGAACATTTAGGTCATTTTCGTCCTCCCAAGGCTTATTCTCGTCCAATTAGGGTTTTTAACCAATCTTGTGCATCCAATAAGTGATTTTGTGTAATTGTTTGAACATTTAGGTCATTTTCGTCCTCTTTAGGCTTATTCTCGTCCAATTAGGGTTTTTAACCAATCTTGTGCATCCAATAAGTACATTTGTGTAATTGGTTGAACATTTAGGTCATTTTCGTCCTCCCAAGGCATATTCTTATCCAATTAGGGTTTTTAACCAATCTTGTGCATCCAATATGTGATTTTGTGTCATTTTGTGTCATTGGTTGAACATTTAGGTCATTTTCGTCCTCCCTAGGCTTATTCTAATCCAATTAGGGTTTTGAACCAATCTTGTGTGTCCAATAAGTGATTTTATGTCATTGGTTGAACATATAGGTCATTTTCGTCCTCCCTAAGCTTATTCAAATCCAATTAGGGTTTTTAACCAATCTTGTGCATCCAATAAGTGATTTTGTGTCATTGGTTGAACATTTAGGTCATTTTCGTCCTCCCAAGGCTTATTCTCGTCCAATTAGGGTTTTTAACCAATCTTGTGCATCCAATAAGTACATTTGTGTCATTGGTTGAACATTTAGGTCATTTTCGTCCTCCCTAGGCTTATTCTTATCCAATTAGGGTTTTTAACCAATCTTGTGCATCCAATAAGTGATTTTGTGTCATTGGTTGAACATTTAGGTCATTTTCGTCCTCCCAAGGCTTATTCTCGTCCAATTAGGGTTTTTAACCAATCTTGTGCCTCTAATAAGTGATTTTGTGTCATTGGTTGAACATTTAGGTCATTTTCGTCCTCCCAAGGCTTATTCTCGTCCAATTAGGGTTTTTAACCAATCTTGTGCATCCAATAAGTACATTTGTGTCATTGGTTGAACATTTAGGTCATTTTCGTCCTCCCAAGGCTTATTCTCGTCCAATTAGGGTTTTTAACCAATCTTGTGCATCCAATAAGTACAGCTGTGTCATTGGTTGAACATTTAGGTCATTTTCGTCCTCCCAAGGCTTATTCTCGTCCAATTAGGGTTTTTAACCAATCTTGTGCATCCAATAAGTACATTTGTGTCATTGGTTGAACATTTAGGTCATTTTAGTCCTCCCAAGGCTTATTCTCGTCAAATTAGGGTTTTTAACCAATCTTGTGCAACCAATAAGTGATTTTGTGCCATTGGTTGAACATTTAGGTCATTTTCGTCCTCCAAAGGCTTATTCTCGTCCAATTAGGGTTTTTTACAAATCTTGTGCATCCAATAAGTGATTTTGTGTCATTGGTTGAACATTTAGGTCATTTTCGTCCTCCCAAGGCTTATTCTCGTCCAATTAGGGTTTTTAACCAATCTTGTGCATCCAATAAGTGATTTTGTGTCATTGGTTGAACATTTAGGTCATTTTCGTCCTCCCAAGGCTTATTCTCGTCCAATTAGGGTTTTTAACCAATCTGGTGCATCCAATAAGTGATTTTGTGTCATTGGTTGAACATTTAGGTAATTTTAGTCCTCCCAAGTCTTATTCGCTTCCAATTAGGGTTTTTAACCAATCTTGTGCATCCAATAAGTAAATTTGTGTCATTGGTTGAACATTTAGGTCATTTTCGTCCTCCCAAGGCTTATTCTTGTCCAATTAGGGTTTTCAAACTATCTTGTGAATCCAATAAGTGATTTTGTGTCATTGGTTGAACATTTAGGTCATTTTCGTCCTCCCAATGCTTATTCTCGTCCAATTAGGGTTTTTAACCAATCTTGTGCATCCAATAAGTGATTTTGTGTCATTGGTTGAACATTTAGGTCATTTTCATCCTCCCTAGGCTTTTTCTCATCCAATTAGTGTTTTTAACCAATTTTGTGCATCCAATAAGTACATTTGTGTCATTGGTTGAACATTTAGGTCATTTTCGTCCTCCCAAGGCTTATTCTCGTCCAATTAGGGTTTTTAACCAATCTTGTGCATCCAATAAGTACATTTGTGTCATTGGTTGAACATTTAGGTCATTTTCTTCCTCCCAAGGCTTATCCTCGTCCAAATAGGGTTTTTAACCAATCTTATGCATCCAATAAGTGATTTTGTGTCATTGGTTGAACATTTAGGTCATTTTCGTCCTCCCAAGGCTTATTCTCGTCCAATTAGGGTTTTTAACAAATCTTTTGCATCCAATAAGTGATTTTGTGTCATTGGTTGAACATTTAGGTCATTTTCGTCCTCCCAAGGCTTATTCTCGTCCAATTAGGGTTTTTAACCAATCTTGTGCATCCAATAAGTACATTTGTGTCATTGGTTGAACATTTAGGTCATTTTCGTCCTCCCAAGGCTTATTCTCGTCCAATTAGGGTTTTTAACCAATCTTGTGCATCCAATAAGTACATTTGTGTCATTGGTTGAACATTTAGGTCATTTTCGTCCTCCCAAGGCTTATTCTCGTCCAATTAGGGTTTTTAACCAATCTTGTGCATCCAATAATACATTTGTGTCATTGGTTGAACATTTAGGTCATTTTCGTCCTCCCAAGGCTTATTCTCGTCCAATTAGGGTTTTTAACCAATCTTGTGCATCCAATAAGTACATTTGTGTCATTGGTTGAACATTTAGGTCATTTTCGTCCTCCCAAGTCTTATTCTCGTCCAATTAGGGTTTTTAACCAATCTTGTGCATCCAATAAGTACATTTGTGTCATTGGTTGAACATTTAGGTCATTTTCATCCTCCCAAGGCTTATTCTCGTCCAATTAGGGGTTTTAACCAATCTTGTGCATCCAATAAGTACATTTGTGTCATTGGTTGAACATTTAGGTCATTTTCGTCCTCCTAAGGCTTATTCTCGTCCAATTAGGGTTTTTAACCAATCTTGTGCATCCAATAAGTACATTTGTGTCATTGGTTGAACATTTAGGTCATTTTCGTCCTCCCAAGTCTTATTCTCGTCCAATTAGGGTTTTTAACAAATGTTGTGCATCCAATAAGTGATTTTGTGTCATTGGTTGAACAGTTAGGTCATTTTCGTCCTCCCAAGGCTTATTCTCGTCCAATTAGGGTTTTTAACCAATCTTGTGCATCAAATAATTGATTTTGTGTCATTGGTTGAACATTTAGGTCATTTTCGTCCTCCCAAGGCTTATTCTCGTCCAATTAGGGTTTTTAACCAATCTGGTGCATCCGATAAGTACATTTGTGTCATTGGTTGAACATTTAGGTCATTTTCGTCCTCCCAAGGCTTATTCTCGTCCAATTAGGGTTTTTAACCAATCTTGTGCATCCAATAAGTGATTTTGTGTCATTGGTTAAACATTTAGGTCATTTTCGTCCTCCTTAGGCTTATTCTCGTCCAATTAGGCTTTTTAACCAATCTTGTGCATCCAATAAGTGATTTTTTGTCATTGGTTGAACATTTAGGTCATTTTCGTCCTCCCTAGGCTTATTCTCGTCCAATTAGGGTTTTTAACCAATCTTGTGCATCCAATAAGTGATTTTGTGCCATTGGTTGAACATTTAGGTCATTTTCGTCCTCCCAAGTCTTATTCTCATCCAATTAGGGTTTTTAACCAACCTTGTGCATCCTATAAGTACGTTTGTGTCATTGGCTGAACATTTAGGTCATTTTCGACCTCCCAAGGGTTATTGTCGTCCAATTAGGGTTTTTAACCAATCTTGTGCATCCAATAAGTACATTTGTGTCATTGGTTGAACATTTAGGTCATTTTCGTCCTCCTAAGGCTTATTCTCGTCCAAATAGGATTTTTTAACCAATCTTGTGCTCCAATAAGTGATTTTGTGTCATTGGTTGAACATTTAGGTCATTTTCGTCTTCCCAATGCTTATTCTCGTCCAATAAGGGTTTTTAACCAATCTTCTGCATCCAATAAGTACATTTGTGTCATTGGTTGAACATTTAGGTCATTTTCGTCCTCCCTAGGCTTATTCTCGTCCAATTAGGGTTTTTAACCAAACTTGTGCATCCAATAAGTACATTTGTGTCATTCGTTGAACATTTAGGTCATTTTTGACCTCCCAAGGCTTATTCTCGTCCAATTAGGGTTTTTTACCAATGTTGTGCATCCAACAAGTGATTTTATGTCATTGGTTGAACATTTAGGTCATTTTCGTCCTCCCAAGGCTTATTCTCGTCCAATTAGGGTTTTTAACCAATCTTGTGCATCCAATAATTGATTTTGTGTCATTGGTTGAACATTTAGGTCATTTTCGTCCTCCTAAGCCTTATTCTCGTCCAATTAGGGTTTTTAACCAATCTGGTGCATCCGATAAGTACATTTGTGTCATTGGTTGAACATTTAGGTCATTTTCGTCCTCCCAAGGCTTATTCTCGTCCAATTAGGGTTTTTAACCAATCTTGTGCATCCAATAAGTACATTTGTGTCATTGGTTGAACATTTAGGTCATTTTCGTCCTCCCAAGTCTTATTCCCGTCCAATTAGGGTTTTTAACAAATGTTGTGCATCCAATAAGTACATTTGTGTCATTGGTTGAACATTTAGGTCATTTTCGACCTCCCAAGGGTTATTCTCGTCCAATTAGGGTTTTTAACCAATCTTGTGCATCCAATAAGTACATTTGTGTCATTGGTTGAACATTTAGGTCATTTTCGTCCTCCCAAGGCTTATTCTCGTCCAATTAGGGTTTTTAACCAATCTTGTGCATCCAATAAGTGATTTTGTGTCATTGGTTGAAGATTTAGGTCATTTTCGTCTTCCCAATGCTTATTCTCGTCCAATAAGGGTTTTTAACCAATCTTCTGCATCCAATAAGTACATTTGTGTCATTGGTTGAACATTTAGGTCATTTTCGTCTTCCCAATGCTTATTCTCGTCCAATAAGGGTTTTTAACCAATCTTCTGCATCCAATAAGTACATTTGTGTCATTGGTTGAACATTTAGGTCATTTTCGTCCTCCCTAGGCTTATTCTCGTCCAATTAGGGTTTTTAACCAATCTTGTGCATCCAATAAGTACATTTGCGTCATTGGTTGAACATTTAGGTCATTTTCGTCCTCCCAAGGCTTATTCTCGTCCAATTAGGGTTTTTAACCAATCTTGTGCATCCAACAAGTGATTTTGTGTCATTGGTTGAACATTTAGGTCATTTTCGTCCTCCCAAGGCTTATTCTCGTCCAATTAGGGGTTTTAACCAATCTTGTGCATCCAATAAGTGATTTTGTGTCATTGGTTGAACATTTAGGTCATTTTCGTCCTCCCAAGGCTTATTCTCGTCTAATTAGGGTTTATAACCAATCTTGTGCATCCAATAAGTGATTTTGTGTCATTGGTTGAACATTTAGGTCATTTTCGTCCTCCCAAGGCTTATTCTCGTCCAATTAGGGTTTTTAACCAATCTTGTGCATCCAATAAGTGATTTTGTGTCATTGGTTGAACATTTAGGTCATTTTCTTCCTCCCAAGGCTTATTCTCGTCCAATTAGGGTTTTTAACCAATCTTGTGCATCCATTAAGTACATTTGTGTCATTGGTTGAACATTTAGTTCATTTCGTCCTCCCAAGGCTTATTCTCGTCCAATTAGGGTTTTTAACCAATCTTGTGCATCCAATAAGTACATTTGTGTCATTGGTTGAACATTTAGGTCATTTTCGTCCTCCCAAGGCTTATTCTCGTCCAATTAGGGTTTTTAACCAATCTTGTGCATCCAATAAGTGATTTTGTGTCATTGGTTGAACATTTAGGTCATTTTTGTCCTCCCTAGCCTTATTCTCTTCCAATTAGGGTTTTTAACTTATCTTGTGCATCCAATAAGTGATTTTGTGTCATTGGTTGAACATTTAGGTCATTTTCGTCCTCCCTAGGCTTATTCTCGTCCAATTATGGTTTTTAACCATTCTTGTGCATCCAATAAGTGATTTTGTGCCATTGATTGAACATTTAGGTCATTTTCGTCATCCCAAGGCTAATTCTCGTCCAATAGGGTTTTTAACCAATCTTGTGCATCCAATAAGTACATTTGTGTCATTGGTTGAACATTTAGGTCATTTTCGTCCTCCCAAGGCTTATTCTCGTCCAATTAGGGTTTTTAACCAATCTTGTGCATCCAATAAGTGATTTTGTGTCATTGGTTGAACATTTAGGTCATTTTCTTCCTCCCAAGGCTTATTCTCGTCCAATTTGGGTTTTTAACCAATCTTGTGCATCCTATAAGTGATTTTGTGTCATTGGTTGTACATTTAGGTCATTTTCGTCCTCCCAAGGCTTATTCTTGTCCAATTAGGGTTTTTAACCAATCTTGTGCATCCATTAAGTACATTTGTGTCATTGGTTGAACATTTAGTTCATTTCGTCCTCCCAAGGCTTATTCTCGTCCAATTAGGGTTTTTAACCAATCTTGTGCATCCAATAAGTACATTTGTGTCATTGGTTGAACATTTAGGTCATTTTCGTCCTCCCAAGGCTTATTCTCGTCCAATTAGGGTTTTTAACCAATCTTGTGCATCCAATAAGTGATTTTGTGTCATTGGTTGAACATTTAGGTCATTTTCTTCCTCCGTAAGCTTATTCTCGTCCAATTAGGGTTTTTAACCAATCTTGTGCATCCAATAAGTTTATTTGTGTCATTGGTTGAACATTTAGGTCATTTTCGTCCTCCCAAGGCTTATTCTCGTCCAATTAGGGTTTTTAACCAATCTTGTGCATCCAATAAGTGATTTTGTGTCATTGGTTGTACATTTAGGTCATTTTCGTCCTCCGAAGGCTTATTCTCATCCAATTA
Source organism: Cicer chorassanicum (assembly GCA_037974735.1). NCBI lineage: Eukaryota > Viridiplantae > Streptophyta > Magnoliopsida > Fabales > Fabaceae > Cicer > Cicer chorassanicum. The sequence continues at coordinate 33,901 of JBBPBP010000690.1, forward strand.
GGGTTTTTAACCAATCTTGTGCATCCAATAAGTACATTTGTGTCATTGGTTGAACATTTAGGTCATTTTCGTCCTCCCAAGGCTTATTCTCGTCCAATTAGGGTTTTTAACCAATCTTGTGCATCCAATAAGTACATTTGTGTCATTGGTTGAACATTTAGGTCATTTTCCTCCTCCCAAGGCTTATTCTCGTCCAATTAGGGTTTTTGACCAATCTTGTCCATCAAATAAGTACATTTGTGTCATTGGTTGAACATTTAGGTCATTTTCGTCCTCCCTAGGCTTATTCTCGTCCAATTAGGGTTTTTAACCAATGTTGTGCATCCAATAAGTACATTTGTGTCATTGTTTGAACATTTAGGTCATTTTCGTCCTCGCTAGGCTTATTCTCATCCAATTAGGGTTTTTAACCAATCTTGTGCATCCAATAAGTACATTTGTGTCATTGGTTGAACATTTAGGTCATTTTCGTCCTCCCAAGGCTTATTCTCGTCCAATTAGGGTTTTTAACCAATCTTGTGCATCCAATAAGTGATTTTGTGTCATTGGTTGGACATTCAGGTCATTTTCGTCCTCCCAATGCTTATTCTCGTCCAATTAGGGTTTTTAACCAATCTTGTGCATCCAATAAGTGATTTTGTGTCATTGATTGAACATTTAGGTCATTTTCGTCCTCCGAAGGCTTATTCTCGTCCAATTAGGGTTTTTAACCAATCTTGTGCATCCAATAAGTACATTTGTGCCATTGGTTGAACATTTAGGTCATTTTCGTCCTCCCTAGGCTTATTCTCGTCCAATTAGGGTTTTTAACCAATCTTGTGCATCCAATAAGTACATTTGTGTCATTGGTTGAACATTTAGGTCATTTTCGTCCTCCCAAGGCTTATTATCGTCCAATTAGGGATTTTAAACAATCTTGTGCATCCAATAAGTACATTTGTGTCATTGGTTGAACATTTAGGTCATTTTCGTCCTCCCAAGGCTTATTCTCGTCCAATTAGGGTTTTTAACCAATCTTGTGCATCCAATAAGTGATTTTGTGTCATTGGTTGAACATTTAGGTCATTTTCGTCCTCCCTAGATTTATTCTCGTCCAATTAGGGTTTTTAACCAATCTTGTGCATCCAATAAGTACATTTGTGTCATTGGTTGAACATTTAGGTCATTTTCGTCCTCCCAAGGCTTATTCTCGTCCAATTAGGGTTTTTAACCAATCTTGTGTATCCAATAAGTGATTTTGTGTCGTTGGTTGAACATTTAGGTCATTTTCGTCCTCCCAAGGCTTATTCTCGTCCAATTAGGGTTTTTAACCAATCTTGTGCATCCAATAAGTGATTTTGTGTCGTTGGTTGAACATTTAGGTCATTTTCGTCCTCCCAAGGCTTATTCTCGTCCAATTAGGGTTTTTAACCAATCTTGTGCATCCAATAAGTGATATTGTGTCATTGGTTGAACATTTAGGTCATTTTCGTCCTCCCAAGGCTTATTCTCGTCCAATTAGGGTTTTTAACCAAACTTGTGCATCCAATAAGTACATTTGTGTCATTGGTTGAACATTTAGGTCATTTTCGTCCTCCCAAGGCTTATTCTCGTCCAATTAGGGTTTTTAACCAATCTTGTGCATCCAATAAGTACATTTGTGTCATTGGTTGAACATTTAGGTCATTTTCATCCTCCCAAGGCTTATTCTCGTCCAATTAGGGTTTTAACCAATCTTGTGCATCCAATAATTGATTTTGTGTCATTGGTTTAACATTTAGGTCATTTTCGTCCTCCCATGGCTTATTCTCGTCCAATTAGGGTTTTTAACCAATCTTGTGCATCCAATAAGTACATTTGTGTCATTGGTTGAACATTTAGGTCATTTTCGTCCTCCCAAGGCTTATTCTCGTCCAATTAGGGTTTTTAACCAATCTTGTGCATCAATTAAGTACATTTGTGTCATTGGTTGAACATTTAGGTCATTTTCGTCCTCCTAAGGTTTATTCTCGTCCAATTAGGGTTTTTAACCAATCTTGTGCATCCAATAAGTGATTTTGTGCCAGTGGTTGAACATTTAGGTCATTTTCGTCCTCCCAAGGCTTATTCTCGTCCAATTAGGGTTTTTAACCAATCTTGTGCATCCAATAAGTACATTTGTGTCATTGGTTGAACATTTAGGTCATTTTCGTCCTCCCAAGGCTTATTCTCGTCCAATTAGGGTTTTTAACCAATCTTGTGCATCAAATAAGGGATTTTGTGTCATTGGTTGAACATTAAGGTCATTTTCGTCCTCCCAAGGCTTAATCTCGTCCAATTACGGTTTTTAACCAATCTTGAGCATCCAATAAGTGATTTTGTGTCATTGGTTGAACATTTAGGTCATTTTCGTCCTCCCAATGCTTATTCTCGTCCAATTACGGTTTTTATCCAATCTTGTGCATCCAATAAGTACATTTGTGTCATTGGTTGAACATTTAGGTCATTTTCGTCCTCCCAAGGCTTATTCTCGTCCAATTAGGGTTTTTAACCAATCTTGTGCATCCAATAAGTGCTTTTGTGTTGTTGGTTGAACATTTAGGTCATTTTCGTCCTCCCAAGGCTTATTCTCGTCCAATTAGGGTTTTTAACCAATCTTGTGCATCCAATAAGTACATTTGTGTCATTGGTTGAACATTTAGGTCATTTTCGTCCTCCCAAGGCTTATTCTCGTCCAATTAGGGTTTTTAACCAATCTTGTGCATCCAATAAGTACATTTGTGTCATTGGTTGAACATTTAGGTCATTTTCGTCCTCCCAAGGCTTATTCTCGTCCAATTAGGGTTTTTAACCAATCTTGTGCATCCAATAAGTACATTTGTGTCATTGGTTGAACATTTAGGTTATTTTCGTCCTCCCAAGTCTTTTTCTTGTCCAGTTAGGGTTTTTAACCAATCTTGTGCATCCAATAAGTACATTTGTGTCATTGGTTGAACATTTAGGTCATTTTCGTCCTCCCAAGGCTTATTCTCGTCCAATTAGGGTTTTTAACCAATCTTGTGCATCCAATAAGTACATTTGTGTCATTGGTTGAACATTTAGGTCATTTTCGTCCTCCCAAGGCTTATTCTCGTCCAATTAAGATTTTTAACTATTCTTGTGCATCGAATAAGTACATTTGTGTCATTGGTTGAACATTTAGGTCATTTTCATTCTCCCAAGGCTTATTCTCCTCCAACTAGGGTTTTTAACCAATCTTGTGCATCCAATAAGTGATTTTGTGTCATTGGTTGAACATTTAGGACATTTTCGTCCTCCCAAGGCTTATTCTCGTCCAATTGGGGTTTTTAACCAATCTTGTGCATCCAATAAGTGATTTTGTGTCATTGGTTGAACATTTAGGTCATTTTCGTCCTCCCAAGGCTTATTCTCGTCCAATTAGGGTTTTTAACCAATCTTGTGCATCCAATATGTGTTTTTGTGTCATTGGTTGAACATTTAGGTCATTTTCGTCCTCCCTAGGCTTATTCTCGTCCAATTAGGGTTTTTAACAAATCTTGTGCATCCAATAAGTACATTTGTGTCATTGGTTGAACATTTAGGTCATTTTCTTCCTCCCTAGGCTTATTCTCGTCCAATTAGGGTTTTTAACCAATCTTGTGCATCCAATAAGTGATTTTGTGTCATTGGTTGAACATTTAGGTCATTTTCGTCCTCCTAAGACTTATTCTTGTCCAATTAGGGTTTTTAACCAATCTTGTGCATTCTATAAGTACATTTGTGTCATTGGTTGAACATTTAGGTCATTTTCGTCCTCCCAAGGCTTATTCTCGTGCAATAAGGGTTTTTAATCAATCTTGTGCATCCAATAAGTGATTTTGTGTCATTGGTTGAACATTTAGGTCATTTTCGTCCTCCCAAGTCTTATTCTCGTCCAATTAGGGTTTTTAACCAGTCTTGTGCATCCAATAAGTGATTTTGTGTCATTTGTTGATTATTTAGGTCATTTTCGTCCTCCATAGTCTTATTCTCGTCCAATGAGGGTTTTTAACCAATCTTGTGCATCCAATAAGTACATTTGTGTCATTGGTTGAACATTTAGGTCATTTTCTTCCTCCCTAGGCTTATTCTTGTCCAATTAGGGTTTTTTACCAATCTTGTGCATCCAATAAGTGATTTTGTGTCATTGGTTGAACATTTAGGTCGTTTTCGTCCTCCCAAGTCTTATTCTCGTCCAATTAGGGTTTTTAACAAATGTTGTGCATCCAATAAGTACATTTGTGTCATTGGTTGAACATTTAGGTCATTTTCGTCCTCCCAAGGCTTATTCTCGTCCAATTAGGGTTTTAACCAATCTTGTGCATCCAATAAGTACATTTGTGTCATTGGTAGAACATTTAGGTCATTTTCGACCTCCCAAGGCTTATTCTCGTGCAATTAGGGTTTTTTACCAATCTTATGCATCCAACAAGTGATTTTGTGTCATTGGTTGAACATTTAGGTCATTTTCTTCCTCCCAAGACTTATTCTCGTCCAATTAGAGTTTTTAACCAATCTTGTGCATCTAATAAGTACATTTGTGTCATTGGTTGAACATTTAGGTCATTTTCGTCCTCCCAAGTCTTATTCTCGTCCAATTAAGGTTTTTTACCAATCTTGTGCATCCAACAAGTGATTTTGTGTCATTGGTTGAACATTTAGGTCATTTTCGTCCTCCCAAGACATATTCTCGTCCAATTAGGGGTTTTAACCAATCTTGTGCATGCAATAAGTACATGTTTGTCATTGGTTGAACATTTAGGTCATTTTCGACCTCCCAAGGCTTATTCTCGTCCAATTAGGGTTTTTAACCAATCTTGTGCATCCTATAAGTACATCTGTGTCATTGGTTGAACATTTAGGTCATTTTCGTCCTCCCAAGGCTTATTCTCGTCCAATTAGGGTTTTTTACCAATCTTATGCATCCAATAAGTACATTTTTGTCATTGGTTGAACATTTAGGTCATTTTCGTCCTCCCAAGGCTTATTCTCGTCCAATTAGGGTTTTTAACCAGTCTTGTGCATCCGATAAGTGATTTTGTGTCATTGGTTGAACATTTAGGTCATTTTAGTCCTCCCAAGGCTTATTCTCGTCCAATTAGGGTTTATAACCAATCTTGTGCATCCTATAAGAGATTTTGTGTCATTGGTTGAACATTTAGGTCATTTTCGTCCTCCCTAGGCTTATTCTCGTCAAATTAGGGTTTTTAACCAATCTTGTGCATCAATTACGTACATTTGTGTCATTGGTTGAACATTTAGATCGTTTTTGTCCTCCCTAGGCTTATTCTCGTCCAATTAGGGTTTTTAACAAATGTTGTGCATCCAATAAGTACATTTGTGTCATTGGTTGAACATTTAGATCATTTTCGTCCTCCCAAGGCTTATTCTGGTCCAATTAGGGTTTTTAATCAATCTTGTGCATCCAATAAGTTATTTTGTGTCATTGGTTGAACATTTAGGTCATTTTCGTCCTCCCAA
>JBBPBP010000690.1:45784-96826 GCA_037974735.1 Cicer chorassanicum
TTTGATGCACAAGATTGGTTAAAAACCCTAATTGGACGAGAATAAGCCTAGGGAGGACGAAAATGACCTAAATGTTCATCCAATGACACAAATGTACTTATTGGATGCACAAGATTGGTTAAAAACCCTAATTGGACGAGAATAAGCCTAGGGAGGACGAAAATGACCTAAATGTTCAACCAATGACACAAAATCACTTATTTGATGTACAAGATTGGTTAAAAACCCTAATTGGACGAGAATAAGCCTTTGGAGGACGAAAATGACCTAAATGTTCAACCAATGACACAAATGTACTTATTGGATGCACAACATTGGTTAAAAACCCTAATTGGACGAGAATAAGCCTTGGGAGGACGAAAATGACCTAAATGTTAAACCAATGACACAAAATAACTTATTGGATGAACAAGATTGGTTAAAAACCCTAATTGGACGAGAATAAGCCTAGGGAGGACGAAAATGACCTAAATGTTCAACCAATGACACAAATGTACTTATTGGATGCACAAGATTGGTTAAAAACCTTAATTGGACGAGAGTAAGCCTAGGGAGGACGAAAATGACCTAAATAATCAACCAATGACACAAAATCACTTATTGGATGCACAAGATTGGTTAAAAAACCTAATTGGAGGAGAATAAGCCTTGGGACGACGAAAATGACCTAAATGTTCAACCAATGACACAAATGTACTTATTGGATGCACAAGATTGGTTAAAAACCCTAATTGGACGAAAATAAGCCTTGGGAGGACGAAAATGACCTAAATGTTCAACCAATGACACAAAATCACTTATTGGATGCAAAAGATTGGTTAAAAACCCTAATAGGATGAGAATAAGCCTTGGGAGGAAGAAAATGACCTAAATGTTCAACCGATGACACAAAATAACTTATTGGATGCACAAGTTGGTTAAGAACCCTAATTGGACGAGAATAAGCCTAGGGAGGACGAAAATGACCTTAATGTTCAACCAATGACACAAATGTACGTATTGGATGCACAAGATTGGTTAAAAACCCTAATTGGACGAGAATAACCCTAGGGAGGACGAAAATGACCTAAATGTTCAACCAATAACACAAAATCACTTATTGGACACACAAGATTGGTTAAAAACCCTAATTGGACGAGAATCAGCCTAGGGAGGAAGAAAATGACCTAAATGTTCAACTAATGACACAAAATCACTTATTGGATGCACAAGATTGGTTAAAAAATCTAATTGGACGAGAATAAGCCTACGGAGGACGAAAATGACCTAAATGTTCCACCAATGTCACAGAATCACTTATTGGATGCACAAGATTGGTTAAAAACCCTAATTGGAGGAGAATAAGCCTAGGGAGGACGAAAATGACCTAAATGTTCAACCAATGACACAAAATCACTTATTGGATGCACAAGATTGGTTAAAAACCGAATTGGACGAGAATAAGCCTTGGGAGGACGAAAATGACCTAAATGTTCAACCAATGACACAAAATAACTTATTGGATGCACAAGGTTGGTTAAAAACCCTAATTGGACGAGAATAAGCCTAGGGAGGCAAAAATGACCTAAATGTTCAACCTATGACACAAAATCATTTATTGGATGCACAAGATTGGTTAAAAAACCTAATTGGACGAGAATAAGCCTAGGGAGGACGAAAATGACCTAAATGTTCCACCAATGTCACAGAATAACTTATTGGATGCACAAGATTGGTTAAAAACCCTAATTGGAGGAGAATATGCCTAGGGAAGACGAAAATGACCTAAATGTTCAACCAATGACACAAAATCACTTATTGGATGCACAAGATTGGTTAAAAACCCTAATTGGACGAGAATAAGCCTTGGGAGGACGAAAATGACCTAAATGTTCAAACAATAACACAAAATCACTTATTGGATGCACAAGATTGGTTAAAAACCCTAATTGGTCGAGAATAAGCCTTGGGATTACGAAAATGACCTAAATGTTCAAGCAATGACACAAAATCACTTATTGGATGCACAAGATTGGTTTAAAACCCTAATTGGACGAGAATAAGCCTAGGGAGGACGAAAATGACCTAAATGTTCAACCAATGACACAAATGTACTTATTGGATGCACAAGATTGGTTAAAAACCCTAATTGGACGAGAATAAGCCTTGGGAGGACGAAAATGACCTAAATGTTCAACCAATGACACAAAATCACTTATTGGATGCACAAGATTGGTTAAAAACCCTAATTGGACGAGAATAAGCCTTGGGAGGACGAAAATGACCTAAATGTTCAACCAATGACACAAATGTACTTATTGGATGCAAAAGATTGGTTAAAAACCCTAATTGGACGAGAATAAGCCTTGGGAGGACGAAAATGACTTAAATGATTAACCCATGACACAAATGTACTTATTGGATGCACAAGATTGGTTCAAAACCCTAATTGGACGAGAATAAGCCTTGGGAGGACAAAAATGACATAAATGTTCAACCAATGACACAAAATCATTTATTGGATGCACAAGATTGGTTAAAAACCCTAATTGGACGAGAATAAGCCTTGGGAGGACGAAAATGACCTAAATGTTCAACCAATGACACAAAATCACTTATTGGATGCACAAGATTGGTTAAAAACCCTAATTGGACGAGAATAAGCCTTGGGAGGACGAAAATGAACTAAAGTTCAACCAATGACACAAAAGTACTTATTGGATGCACAAGATTGGTTAAAAACCCTAATTGGACGAGAATAAGCCTTGGGAGGACGAAAATGACCTAAATGTTCAACCAATGACACAAAATCACTTATTGGATGCACAAGATTGGTTAAAAACCCTAATTGGACGAGAATAAGCCTTGGGAGGATGAAAATGACCTAAATGTTCAACCAATGACACAAAATCACTTATTGGATGCAGAAGATTGGTTAAAAACCCTAATTGGACGAGAATAAGCCTTGGGAGGACGAAAATGATCTAAATGTTCAACCAATGACACAAAATCACTTATTGGATGCACAAGATTGGTTAAAAACCCTAATTGGACGAGAATAAGCCTTGGGAGGACGAAAATGACCTAAATGTTCAACCAATGACACAAAATCACTTATTGGATGCACAAGATTGGTTAAAAACCCTAATTGGACGAGAATAAGCCTTGGGAGGACAAAAATGACTTAAATGTTCAACCAATGACACAAATGTACTTATTGGATGCACAAGATTGGTTAAAAACCCTAATTGGACGAGAATAAGCCTTGGGAGGACGAAAATGACCTAAATGTTCAACCAATGACACAAAATCACTTATTGGATGCACAAGATTGGTTAAAAACCCTAATTGGACGAGAATAAGCCTTGGGAGGACGAAAATGACCTAAATGTTCAACCAATGACACAAAATCACTTATTGGATGCACAAGATTGGTTAAAAACCCTAATTGGACGAGAATAAGCCTTGGGAGGACGAAAATTGCCTAAATGTTCAACCAATGACACAAAATCACTTATTGGATGCACAAGATTGGTTAAAAACCCTAATTGGACGAGAATAAGCCTTGGGAGGAGGATAATGACCTAAATGTTCAACCAATAACACAAATGTACTTATTGGATGCACAAGATTGATTAAAAACCCTAATTGGATGAGAATAAGGCTTGGGAGGACGAAAATGACCTAAATGTTCAACCAATGGCACAAAATCACTTATTGGATGCACAAGATTGGTTAAAAACCCTAATTGGACGAGAATAAGCCTTGGGAGGACGAAAATGACCTAAATGTTCAACCAATGACACAAAATCACTTATTGGATGCACAAGATTGGTTAAAAACCCTAATTGGACGAGAATAAGCCTTAGGAGGACGAAAATGACCTAAATGTTAAACCAATGACACAAATGTACTTATTGGATGCACAAGATTGGTTAAAAACCCTAATTGGACGAGAATAAGCCTAGGAAGGACGAAAATGACCTAAATGTTCAACCAATGACACAAAATCACTTATTGTATGCACAAGATTGGTTAAAATCCCTAATATGACGAGGCTAAGCCTTGGGAGTACGAAAATGACCTAAATGTTCAACCAATGACACAAAATCACTTATTGGATGCACAAGATTGGTTAAAAACCCTAATTGGACGAGAATAAGCCTTGGGAGGACGAAAATGACCTAAATGTTCAACCAATGACACAAAATCACTTATTGGATGCACAAGATTGGTTAAAAACCCTAATTGGACGAGAATAAGCCTAGGGAGGACGAAATTGACCTAAATGTTCAACCAATGACCCAAAATCACTTATTGGATGCACAAGATTGGTTAAAAACCCTAATTGGACCAGAATAAGCCTAGGGACGACGAAAATGACCTAAATGTTCAACCAATGACACAAAATCAATTATTGGATGAACAAGATTGGTTAAAAACCCTAATTGAACGAGAATAAGCCTTGGGAGGACGAAAATGACCTAAATGTTCAACCAATGACACAAAATCACTTATTGGATGCACAAGATTGGTTAAAAACCCTAATTGGACGAGAATAAGCCTTGGGAGGACGAAAATGACCTAAATGTTCAACCAATGACACAAAATCACTTATTGGATGCACAAGATTGGTTAAAAACCCTAATTGGACGAGAATAAGCCTAGGGATTACGAAAATGACCTAAATGTTCAACCAACGACACAAAATCACTTATTGGATGCAAAAGATTGGTTAAAAACCCTAATTGGACGAGAATAAGCCTTGGGAGGACGAAAATGACCTAAATGTTCAACCAATGACACAAAATCACTTATTGGATGCACAAGATTGGTTAAAAACCCTAATTGGACGAGAATAAGCCTTGGGAGGTCGAAAATTACCTAAATGTTCAACCAATGACACAAAATCACTTATTGGATGCACAAGATTGGTTAAAAACCCTAATTGGACGAGAATAAGCCTAGGGAGGACGAAAATGACCTAAATGTTCAACCAATGACACAAAATCACTTATTGGATGCACAAGATTGGTTAAAAACCCTAATTGGACTAGAATAAGCCTTGGGAGGACGAAAATGTCCTAAATGTTCAACAAATGACAAAAATGTACTTATTGGATGGACAAGATTGGTTAAAAACCCTAATTGGACGAGAATAAGCCTTGGGAGGACGAAAATGACCTAAATGTTTAACCAATGACACAAAATCACTTATTGGATGCACAAGATTGGTTAAAAACCCTAATTGGACGAGAATAAGCCTTGGGAGGACGAAAATGACCTAAATGTTCAACCAATGACACAAAATCACTTATTGGATGCACAAGATTGGTTAAAAACCCTAATTGGACAAGAATAAGCCTTGGGAGGACGAAAATGACCTAAATGTTAACCCAATGACACAAATGTACTTATTGGATGCACAAGATTGGTTAAAAACCCTAATTGGACGAGAATAAGCCTAGGGAGGACGAAAATGACCTAAATGTTCAACCAATGACACAAAATCACTTATTGGATGCACAAGATTGGTTAAAAACCCTAATTGGACGAGAATAAGCCTTGGGAGGACGAAAATCACTTAGGGTTTTTAACCAATCTTGTGCATCCAATTAGTACATTTGTGTAATTGGTTGAACATTTAGGTCATTTTCGTCCTCCCAATGCTTATTCTCGTCCAATTAGGGTTTTTAACCAATCTTGTGCATCCAATAAGTACATTTGTGTCATTGGTTGAACATTTAGGTCATTTTCGTCCTCCCAAGACTTATTCTCGTCCAATTAGGGTTTTTAACCAATCTTGTGCATCCAATAAGTAAATTTGTGTCATTGGTTGAACATTTAGGTCATTTTCGTCCTCCCAAGGCTTATTCTCGTCCAATTAGGGTTTTTAACCAATCTTGTGCATCCAATAAGTGATTTTGTGTCATTGGTTGAAAATTTAGGTCATTTTCATTTTCCCAAGGCTTATTCTCGTCCAATTAGGGTTTTTAACCAATCTTGTGCATCCAATAAGTGATTTTGTGTCATTGGTTGAACATTTAGGTCATTTTCGTCCTCCCAAGGCTTATTCTCGTCCAATTAGGGTTTTTAACCAATCTTGTGCATCCAATAAGTGATTTTGTGTCATTGGTTGAACATGTAGGTCATTTTTGCCTCCCAAGGCTTATTCTCGTCCAATTTGGGTTTTTAACCAATCTTGTGCATCCAATATGTACATTTGTGTCATGGGTTGAAAATTTAGGTCATTTTCGTCCTCCCAAGGCTTATCCTCGTCCAATTAGGGTTTTTAACCAATCTTTTGCATCCAATAAGTACATTTATGTCATTGGTTGAACATTTAGGTCATTTTCGTCCTCCCAAGGCTTATTCTCGTTCAATTAGGGTTTTTAACCAATCTTGTGCATCCAATAAGTGATTTTAAGTCATTGGTTGAACATTTAGGTCATTTTCGTCCTCCCAAGGCTTATTCTTAACCAATTAGGGTTTTTAACCAATCTTGTGCATCCAATAAGTGATTTTGTGTCATTGGTTGTACATTTAGGTCATTTTCGTCCTCCCCAGGCTTATTCTCGTCCAATTAGGGTTTTTAACCAATCTTGTGCATCCAATAAGTGATTTTGTGTCATTGGTTGAACATTTAGGTCATTTTCGTCCTCCCAAGGCTTATTCTCGTCCAATTAGGGTTTTAAACCAATCTTGTGCATCCAATAACTGATTTTGTCTATTTGTTTGAACATTTACGTCATTTTCGTCCTCCTTAGGCTTATTCTCGTCCAATTACGGTTTTTAACCAATCTTGTGCATCCAATAAGTACATTTGTGTCATTGGTTGAACATTTAGGTCATTTTCGTCCTCCCAAGGCCTATTCCCGTCCAATTAGGGTTTTTAACCAATCTTGTGCATCAAATATGTGATTTTCTGTCATTTTGTGTCATTGGTTGAACATTTAGGTCAATTTCGTCCTCCCTAGGCTTATTCTAATCCAATTAGGGTTTTGAACCAATCTTGTGTGTCCAATAAGTGATGTTGTGTCATTGGTTGAACATATAGGTCATTTTCGTCCTCCCTAAGCTTATTCAAATCCAATTAGGGTTTTTAACCAATCTTGTGCATCCAATAAGTGATTTTGTGTCATTGGTTGAACATTTAGGTCATTTTCGTCCTCCCAAGGCTTATTCTCGTCCAATTAGGGTTTTTAACCAATCTTGTGCATCCAATAAGTGATTTTGTGTCATTGGTTGAACATTTAGGTCATTTTCGTCCTCCCAAGGCTTATTCTCGTCCAATTAGGGTTTTTAACCAACTTGTGCATCCAATAAGTACATTTGTGTCATTGGTTGAACATTTAGGTCATTTTAGTCCTCCCAAGGCTTATTCTCGTCAAATTAGGGTTTTTAACCAATCTTGTGCAACCAATAAGTGATTTTGTGCCATTGGTTGAACATTTAGGTCATTTTCGTCCTCCCAAGGCTTATTCTCGTCCAATTAGGGTTTTTAACCAATCTTGTGCATCCAATAAGTGATTTTGTGTAATTGTTTGAACATTTAGGTCATTTTCGTCCTCTTTAGGCTTATTCTCGTCCAATTAGGGTTTTTAACCAATCTTGTGCATCCAATAAGTACATTTGTGTAATTGGTTGAACATTTAGGTCATTTTCGTCCTCCCAAGGCATATTCTTATCCAATTAGGGTTTTTAACCAATCTTGTGCATCCAATATGTGATTTTGTGTCATTTTGTGTCATTGGTTGAACATTTAGGTCATTTTCGTCCTCCCTAGGCTTATTCTAATCCAATTAGGGTTTTGAACCAATCTTGTGTGTCCAATAAGTGATTTTATGTCATTGGTTGAACATATAGGTCATTTTCGTCCTCCCTAAGCTTATTCAAATCTAATTAGGGTTTTTAACCAATCTTGTGCATCCAATAAGTGATTTTGTGTCATTGGTTGAACATTTAGGTCATTTTCGTCCTCCCTAGGCTTATTCTCGTCCAATTAGGGTTTTTAACCAATCTTGTGCATCCAATAAGTGATTTTGTGTCATTGGTTGAACATTTAGGTCATTTTCGTCCTAACAAGGCTTATTCTCGTCCAATTAGGGTTTTTAACCAATCTTGTGCATCCAATAAGTGATTTTGTGTCATTGGTTGAACATTTAGGTCATTTTCGTCCTCCCAAGGCTTATTCTCGTCCAATTAGGGTTTTTAACCAATCTTGCGCATCCAATAAGTATATTTGTGTCATTGGTTGAACATTTCGGTCATTTTCGTCCTTCAAAGGCTTATTCTCGTCCAATTAGGGTTTTTAACCAATCTTGTGCATCCAATAAGTGATTTTGTGTCATTGGTTGAACATTTAGGTCATTTTCGTCCTCCCAAGGCTTATTCTCGTCCAATTAGGGTTTTTAACCAATCTTGTGCCTCTAATAAGTGATTTTGTGTCATTGGTTGAACATTTAGGTCATTTTCGTCCTCCCAAGGCTTATTCTCGTCCAATTAGGGTTTTTAACCAATCTTGTGCATCCAATAAGTACATTTGTGTCATTGGTTGAACATTTAGGTCATTTTCGTCCTCCCAAGGCTTATTCTCGTCCAATTAGGGTTTTTAACCAATCTTGTGCATCCAATAAGTACAGCTGTGTCATTGGTTGAACATTTAGGTCATTTTCGTCCTCCCAAGGCTTATTCTCGTCCAATTAGGGTTTTTAACCAATCTTGTGCATCCAATAAGTACATTTGTGTCATTGGTTGAACATTTAGGTCATTTTAGTCCTCCCAAGGCTTATTCTCGTCAAATTAGGGTTTTTAACCAATCTTGTGCAACCAATAAGTGATTTTGTGCCATTGGTTGAACATTTAGGTCATTTTCGTCCTCCAAAGGCTTATTCTCGTCCAATTAGGGTTTTTTACAAATCTTGTGCATCCAATAAGTGATTTTGTGTCATTGGTTGAACATTTAGGTCATTTTCGTCCTCCCAAGGCTTATTCTCGTCCAATTAGGGTTTTTAACCAATCTTGTGCATCCAATAAGTGATTTTGTGTCATTGGTTGAACATTTAGGTCATTTTCGTCCTCCCAAGGCTTATTCTCGTCCAATTAGGGTTTTTAACCAATCTTGTGCATCCAATAAATGATTTTGTGTCATTGGTTGAACATTTATGTCATTTTTGTCCTCCCAAGGCTTATTCTCGTCCAATTAGGGTTTTGAACCAATCTTGTGCATCCAATAAGTACATTTGTGTCATGGGTTAATCATTTAAGTCATTTTCGTCCTCCCAAGGCTTATTCTCGTCCAATTAGGGTTTTTAACCAATCTTTTGCATCCAATAAGTACATTTGTGTCATTGGTTGAACATTTAGGTCATTTTCGTCCTCCCAAGGCTTATTCTCGTCCAATTAGGGTTTTTAACCAATCTTGTGCATCCAATAAGTGATTTTGTGTCATTGGTTGAACATTTAGGTCATTTTCGTCCTCCCAAGGCTTATTCTCGTCCAATTAGGGTTTTTAACGAATCTTGTGCATCCAATAAGTGATTTTGTGTCATTGGTTGAACATTTAGGTCATTTTCGTCCTTCCAAGGCTTATTCTCATCCAATTAGAGTTTTTAACCAATCTTGTGCATCCAATAAGTACATTTGTGTCATTGGTTGAACATTTAGTTCATTTTCGTCCTCCCTAGGCTTATTCTTGTCCAATTAGGGTTTTTAACCTATCTTGTGCATCCAATAAGTGATTTTGTGTCATTGGTTGAGCATTTAGGTCATTTTCGTCCTCCCTAGGCTTATTCTCGTCCAATTAGGGTTTTTAACCAATCTTGTGCATCCAATAAGTGATTTTGTGTCATTGGTTGAACATTTAGGTCATTTTCGTCCTCCCAAGGCTTATTCTCGTCCAATTAGGGTTTTTAACCAATCTTGTGCATTTAATAAGTACATTTGTGTCATTTTTTGAACATTTAGGTCATTTTCGTCCTCCCTAGCCTTATTCTCATCCAAATAGGGTTTTTAACCAATCTTGTGGATCCAAGAAGTGATTTTGTGTTATTGGTTGGACATTTAGGTCAGTTTTGTCCTCCCAAGGCTTATTCTCGTCCAATTAGGGTTATAACCAATCTTGTGCATCTAATAAGTGATTTTGTGTCATTGGTTGAACATTTAGGTCATTTTCGTCATCCCTAGGCTTATTCTCGTCCAATTAGGGTTTTTAACCAATCTTGTGCATCCAATAAGTGATTTTGTGTCATTGGTTGAACATTTAGGTCATTTTCGTCCTCCCAAGGCTTATTCTCGTCCAATTAGGGTTTTTAACCAATCTTGTGCATCCAATAAGTACATTTGTGGCATTGGTTGAACATTTAAGTAATTTTCGTCCTCCCAAGGCTTATTCTCGTCCAATTTGGGTTTTTAACCAATCTTGTGCATCCAATAAGTGATTTTGTGTCATTGGTTGAACATTTAGGTCATTTTCGTCCTCCCAAGGCTTATTCTCGTCCAATTAGGGTTTTTAACCAATCTTGTGCATCCAATAAGTACATTTGTGTCATTGGTTGAACATTTAGGTCATTTTCGTCCTCCCAAGGCTTATTCTCGTCTAATTAGGGTTTTTAACCAATCTTGTGCATCTAATAAGTACATTTGTGTCATTGGTTGAACATTTAGGTCATTTTCGTCCTCCCAAGGCTTATTCTCGTCCAATTAGGGTTTTTAACCAATCTTGTGCATCCAATAAGTGATTTTGTGTCATTGGTTGAACATTTAGGTCGTTTTCGTCCTCCCAAGGCTTATTCTCGTCCAATAAGGGTTTTTATCCAATCTTGTGCATCCAATAAGTACATTTGTGTCATTGGTTGAAGATTTAGGTCATTTTAGTCCTCCCAAGGCTTATTCTCGTCCAATTAGGGTTTTTAACCAATCTTGTGCATCCAATAAGTGATTTTGTGTCATTGGTTGAACATTTAGGTCATTTTCGTCCTCCCAAGGCTTATTCTCGTCCAATTAGGGTTTTTAACCAATCTTGTGCATCCAATAAGTGATTTTGTGTCATTGGTTGAACATTTAGGTCAGTTTCGTCCTCCCAAGGCTTATTCTCGTCCAATTAGGGTTTTTAACCAATCTTGTGCATCCAATAAGTACATTTGTGTCATTGGTTGAACATTTAGGTCATTTTCCTCCTCCCAAGGCTTATTCTCGTCCAATTAGGGTTTTTAACCAATCTTGTGCATCCAATAAGTGATTTTGTGTCATTGGTTGAACATTTAGGTCATTTTCGTCCTCTTAAGGCTTATTCTCGTCCAATTAGGGTTTTTAACCAATCTGGTGCATCCGATAAGTACATTTGTGTCATTGGTTGAACATTTAGGTCATTTTCGTCCTCCCAAGGCTTATTCTCGTCCAATTAGGGTTTTTAACCAATCTTGTGCATCCAATAAGTGATTTTGTGTCATTGGTTCAACATTTAGGTCATTTTCGTACTCCCAAGACTTATTCTCGTCCAATTAGGGTTTTTTTACCAATCTTGTGCATCGAACAAGTGATTTTGTGTCATTGATTGAACATTTAGGTCATTTTCGTCCTCCCAAGACTTATTCTCGTCCAATTAGGGTTTTTAACCAATCTTGTGCATCCAATAAATACATTTGTGTCATTGGTTGAACATTTAGGTCATTTTCCTCCTCCCAAGGCTTATTCTCGTCCAATTAGGGTTTTAATCAATCTTGTGCATCCAATAAGTGATTTTGTGTCATTGGTTGAACATTTAGGTCATTTTCTTCCTCCCAAGGCTTATTCTCGTCCAATTAGGGTTTTTAACCAATCTTGTGCATCCAATAAGTGATTTTGTGTTATTGTTTGAACATTTAGGTCATTTTCGTCCTCCGAAGGCTTATTCTCGTCCAATTAGGGTTTTTAACCAATCTTGTGCATCCATTAAGTACATTTGTGTCATTGGTTGAACATTTAGTTCATTTCGTCCTCCCAAGGCTTATTCTCGTCCAATTAGGGTTTTTAACCAATCTTGTGCATCCAATAAGTACATTTGTGTCATTGGTTGAACATTTAGGTCATTTTCGTCCTCCCAAGGCTTATTCTCGTCCTATTAGGGTTTTTAACAAATCTTGTACATCTAATAAGTACTTTTGTGTCATTGGTTGAAAATTTAGGTCATTTTCGTCCTCCCAAGGATTATTCTCATCCAATTAGGGTTTTTAACCAATCTTGTGCATCCAATAAGTGATTTTGTGTCATTGGTTGAACATTTAGGTCATTTTCGTCCTCCCAAGGCTTATTCTCGTCCAATTAGGGTTTTTAACCAATCTTGTGCATCCAATAAGTGATTTTGTGTCATTGGTTGAACATTTAGGTCATTTTCATCCTCTAGGGACTTATTTTCGTCCAATTAGGGTTTTTAACCAATCTTGTGCATCCAATAAGTGATTTTGTGTTATTGGTTGAACATTTAGGTCATTTTCGTCCTCCCTAGGCTTATTCTCGTCCAATTAGGGTTTTTAACCAATCTTGTGCATCCATTAAGTGATTTTGTGCCATACGTTGAACATTTAGGTCATTTTCGTCCTCCCAAAACTTATTCTCGTCCAATTAGGGTTTTTAACCAATCTTGTGCATCCAATAAGTACATGTGTGTCATTGGTTGAACATTTATGTCATTTTCATCCTCCCTAGGCTTATTCTCGTCCAATTAGGGTTTTTAACCAATCTTGTGCATCCAATAAGTACATTTGTGTCATTGGTTGAACATTTAGGTCATTTAAGTCCTCCCAAGGCTTATTCTCGTCCAATTAGGGTTTTTAACCAATCTTGTGCATCCAATAATTGATTTTAAGTCATTGGTTGAACATTCGGGTCATTTTCGTCCTCCCTAGGCTTATTCTCGTCCAATTAGGGTTTTTAACCAATCTTGTGCATCCAATAAGTGATTTTGTGCCATTGGTTGAACATTTAGGTCATTTTCGTCCTCCCAAGGCTTATTCTCGTCCAATTACGGTTTTTAACCAATCTTGTGCATCCAATAAGTGATTTTGTGTCATTGGTTGAACATTTAGGTCATTTTCGTCCTCCCAAGGCTTATTCTCGTCCAATTAGGGTTTTTAACCAATCTTGTGCATCCAATAAATGATTTTGTGTGATTGGTTGAACATTTAGGTCATTTTCGTCCTCCCAAGGCTTATTCTCGTCCAATTAGGGATTTTAACCAATCTTGTGGATACAATAAGTGATTTTGTGTCATTGGTTGAACATTTAGGTCATTTTCGTCCTCCCAAGGCTTATTCTCGTCTAATTAGGGTTTTTAACCAATCTTGTGCATCCAATTAGTGATTTTGGGTCATTGGTTGAACATTTAGGTCATTTTCGTCCTCCCAAGGCTTATTCACGTCCAATTAGGGTTTTTAACCAATCTTGTGCATCCAATAAGTGATTTTGTGTCATTGGTTGAACATTTAGGTCATTTTCGTCCTCCCAAGGCTTATTCTCGTCCAATTAGGGTTTTTAACCAATCTTGTGCATCCAATAAGTAAATTTGTGTCATTGGTTGAACATTTAGGTCATTTTCGTCCTCCCTAGGCTTATTCTCGTCCAATTAGGGGTTTTAACCAATCTTGTGCATCCAATAAGTACATTTGTGTCATTGGTTGAACATTTAGGTCATTTTCGTCCTCCCAAGACTTATTCTCGTCCAATTAGGGTTTTTAACCAATCTTGTGCATCCAATAAGTACATTTGTGTCATTGGTTGAACATTTAGGTCATTTTCATCCTCCCAAGGCTTATTCTCGTCCAATTAGGGTTTTTAACCAATCTTGTGCATCCAATAAGTACATTTGTGTCATTGGTTGAACATTTAGGTCATTTTCGTCCTCCCAAGGCTTATTCTCGCCCAATTAGGGTTTTTAACCAATCTTGTGCATCCAATAAGTGATTTTGTGTCATTGGTTGAACATTTAGGTCATTTTCGTCCTCCCAAGGCTTATTCTCGTCCAATTAGGGTTTTTAACCAATCTTGTGCATCCAATAAGTACATTTGTGTCATTGGTTGAACATTGAGGTCATTTTCATCCTCCCTAGGCTTATTCTCGTCCAATTAGGGTTTTTAACCAATCTTGTGCATCCAATAAGTGATTTTGTGTCATTGGTTGAACATTTAGGTCATTTTCGTCCTCCCAAGGCTTATTCTCGTCCAATTAGGGTTTTTAACCAATCTTGTGCATCCAATAAGTGATTTTGTGTCATTGGTTGAACATTTAGGTCATTTTCGTACTCCCAAGGCTTAGCCTCGTCATATTAGGGATTTTAACCAATCTTGTGCATACAATAAGTGATTTTGTGTCATTGGTTGAACATTTAGGTCATTTTCGTCCTTCCTAGGCTTATTCTCGTCCAATTAGGGTTTTTAACCAATCTTGTGCATCCAATAAGTACATTTGTGTCATTGGTTTAACATTTAGGTCATTTTCGTCCTCCTAAGGCTTATTCTCGTCCAATTAGGGTTTTTAACCAATCTTGTGCATCCAATAAGTGATTTTGTGTCATTGGTTGAACATTTAGGTCATTTTCGTCCTCCCAAGGCTTATTCTCGTCCAATTAGGGTTTTTAACCAATCTTGTGCATCCAATAAGTGATTTTGTTTCATTGGTTGAACATTTGGGTCATTTTCGTTCTCCCTAAGCTTATTCTCGTTCAATTAGGGTTTTTAACCAATCTTGTGCATCCAATAAGTGATTTTGTGTCATTGTTTGAACATTTAGGTTATTTTCGTCCTCCCAAGGCTTATTCTCGTCCAATTAGGGTTTTTAACCAATCTTGTGCATCCAATAAGTACATTTGTGTCATTGATTGAACATTTAGGTCATTTTCGTGCTCCCAAGGCTTATTCTCTTCCAATTAGGGTTTTTAACCAATCTTGTGCATCCAATAAGTGATTTTGTGTCATTGGTTGAACATTTAGGTCATTTTCGTCCTCCCAAGGCTTATTCTCGTCCAATTAGGGTTTTTAACCAATCTTGTGCATCCAATAAGTGATTTTGTGTCATTGGTTGAACATTTAGGTGATTTTCGTCGTCCCAAGGCTTATTCTTGTCCAATTAGGGTTTTTAACCAATCTTGTGCATCCAATAAGTACATTTGTGTCATTGGTTGAACATTTAGGTCATTTTCGTCCTCCCAAGGCTTATTCTCGTCCAATTAGGGTTTTTAATCAATCTTGTGCATCCAATAAGTGATTTTGTGTCATTGGTTGAACATTTAGGTCATTTTTGTCCTCCTTAGGCTTATTCTTGTCCAATTAGGGTTTTTAACAAATGTTGTGCATCCAATAAGTACATTTGTGTCATTGGTTAAACATTAAGGTCATTTTCGTCCTCCCAAGGCTTATTCTCGTCCAATTAGGGTTTTTAATCAATCTTGTGCATCCAATAAGTGATTTTGTGTCATTGGTTGAACATTTAGGTCATTTTCATCCTCCCAAGGCTTATTCTCGTCCAATTAGGGGTTTTAACCAATCTTGTGCATCCAATAAGTACATTTTTGTCATTGGTTGAACATTTAGGTCATTTTCGACCTCCCAAGGCTTATTCTCGTCCAATTAGGGTTTTTAACCAATCTTGTGCATCCAATAAGTACATTTGCGTCATTGGTTGAACATTTAGGTCATTTTCGTCCTCCCAAGGCTTATTCTCGTCCAATTAGGGTTTTTAACCAATCTTGTGTATCCAACAAGTGATTTTGTTTCATTTGTTGAACATTTAGGTCATTTTCGTCCTCCCAAGACTTATTCTCGTCCAATTAGGGTTTTTAACCAATCTTGTGCATCCAATAAGTACATTTGTGTCATTGGTTGAACATTTAGGTAATTTTCCTCCTCCCTAGGCTTATTCTCGTCCAATTAGGGTTTTTAACCAATCTTGTGCATCCAATAAGTGATTTTGTGTCATTGGTTCAACATTTAGGTCATTTTCGTACTCCCAAGACTTATTCTCGTCCAATTAGGGTTTTTTTACCAATCTTGTGCATCCAACAAGTGATTTTGTGTCATTGATTGAACATTTAGGTCATTTTCGTCCTCCCAAGACTTATTCTCGTCCAATTAGGGTTTTTAACCAATCTTGTGCATCCAATAAGTACATTTGTGTCATTGGTTGAACATTTAGGTCATTTTCCTCCTCCCAAGGCTTATTCTCGTCCAATTAGGGTTTTAATCAATCTTGTGCATCCAATAAGTGATTTTGTGTCATTGGTTGAACATTTAGGTCATTTTCTTCCTCCCAAGGCTTATTCTCGTCCAATTAGGGTTTTTAACCAATCTTGTGCATCCAATAAGTGATTTTGTGTCATTGGTTGAACATTTAGGTCATTTTCGTCCTCCTAAGACTTATTCTTGTTCAATTAGGGTTTTTAACCAATCTTGTGCATCCAATAAGTACATTTGTGTCATTGGTTGAACATTTAGGTCATTTTCGTCCTCCCAAGGCTTATTCTCGTCCAATTAGGGTTTTTTACCAATCTTATGCATCCAATAAGTACATTTGTGTTATTGGTTGAACATTTAGGTCATTTTCGTCCTCCCAAGGCTTATTCTCGTCCAATTAGGGTTTTTAACCAATCTTTTGCATCCAACAAGTGATTTTGTGTCATTGGTTGAACATTTAGGTCATTTTAGTCCTCCCAAGGCTTATTCTCGTCCAATTAGGGTTTATAACCAATCTTGTGCATCCTATAAGTGATTTTGTGACATTGGTTTAACATTTAGGTCATTTTCGTCCTCCCTAGGCTTATTCTCGTCAAATAAGGGTTTTTAACCAATCTTGTGCATCAATTACGTACATTTGTGTCATTGGTTGAACATTTAGGTCGTTTTTGTCCTCCCTAGGCTTATTCTCGTCAAATTCGGGTTTTTAACCAATCTTGTGCATCCAATACGTACATTTGTGTCATTGGTTGAACATTTAGGTCATTTTCGTCCTCCCAAGACTTATTCTCGTCCAATTAGGGTTTTTAACCAATCTTGTGCATCCAATAAGTGATTTTGTGTCATTGGTTCAACATTTAGGTCATTTTCGTACTCCCAAGACTTATTCTCGTCCAATTAGGGTTTTTTTACCAATCTTGTGCATCCAACAAGTGATTTTGTGTCATTGATTGAACATTTAGGTCATTTTCGTCCTCCCAAGACTTATTCTCGTCCAATTAGGGTTTTTAACCAATCTTGTGCATCCAATAAGTACATTTGTGTCATTGGTTGAACATTTAGGTCATTTTCCTCCTCCCAAGGCTTATTCTCGTCCAATTAGGGTTTTAATCAATCTTGTGCATCCAATAAGTGATTTTGTGTCATTGGTTGAACATTTAGGTCATTTTCTTCCTCCCAAGGCTTATTCTCGTCCAATTAGGGTTTTTAACCAATCCAGTGCATCCAATAAGTGATTTTGTGTCATTGGTTGAACATTTAGGTCATTTTCGTCCTCCTAAGAATTATTCTTGTTCAATTAGGGTTTTTAACCAATCTTGTGCATCCAATAAGTACATTTGTGTCATTGGTTGAACATTTAGGTCATTTTCGTCCTCCCAAGACTTATTCTCGTCCAATTAGGGTTTTTAACCAATCTTGTGCATCCAATAAGTACATTTGTGTCATTGGTTGAACATTTAGGTCATTTTCGTCCTCACAAGGCTTATTCTAGTCCAATTAGGGTTTTTAACCAATCTTGTGCATTCAATAAGTGATTTTGTGTCATTGGTTGAACATTTAGGTCATTTTCGTCCTCCCAAGGTTTATTCTCGTCCAATTAGGATTTTTAACCAATCTTGTGCATCCAATAAGTTATTTTGTGTCATTGGTTGAACATTTAGGTCATTTTCGTCCTCTCTAGGCTTATTCTCGTCCAATTAGGGTTTTTAACCAATCTTGTGCATTCAATAAGTACATTTGTGTCATTGGTTGAACATTTAGGTCATTTTCGTC
The DNA here is from genome assembly GCA_037974735.1 of Cicer chorassanicum. Lineage (NCBI taxonomy): Eukaryota > Viridiplantae > Streptophyta > Magnoliopsida > Fabales > Fabaceae > Cicer > Cicer chorassanicum. The sequence goes on from JBBPBP010000690.1 coordinate 63,740, forward strand.
CTCCCTAGGCTTATTCTCGTCCAATTAGGGTTTTTAACCAATCTTGTGCATCCAATAAGTACATTTGTGTCATTGGTTGAACATTTAGGTCATTTTCGTCCTCACAAGGCTTATTCCCGTCCAATTAGGGTTTTTAGTCAATCTTGTGCATCCAATAAGTGATTTTGTGTCATTGGTTGAACATTTAGGTCATTTTCGTCCTCCCAAGGCTTATTCTCGTCCAATTAGGGTTTTTAACCAATCTTGTGCATCCAATAAGTGATTTTGTGTCATTGGTTGAACATTTAGGTCATTTTCGTCCTCACATGGCTTATTCTCGTCCAATTAGGGTTTTTAACCAATCTTGTGCATCCAATAAGTGATTTTGTGTCATTGGTTGAACATTTAGGTCATTTTCGTCCTCCCAAGGCTTATTCTCGTCCAATTAGGGTTTTTAACCAATCTTGTGCATCCAATAAGTGATTTTGTGTCATTGGTTGAACATTTAGGTCATTTTCGTCCTCCCAAGGCTTATTCTCGTCCAATTAGGGTTTTTAACCAATCTTGTGCATCCAATAAGTGATTTTGTGTCATTGGTTGAACATTTAGGTCATTTTCGTCCTCCCAAGGCTTATTCTCGCCCAAGTAGGGTTTTTAACCAATCTTGTGCATCCAATAAGTGATTTTGTGTCATTGGTTGAACATTTAGGTCATTTTCGTCCTCCCAAGGCTTATTCTCGTCCAATTAGGGTTTTTAACCAATCTTGTGCATCCAATAAGTGATTTTGTGTCATTGGTTGAACATTTAGGTCATTTTCGTCCTACCTAGGCTTATTCTTGTCCAATTAGGATTTTTAACCAATCTTGTGCATCAAATAAGTTACTTTGTGTCATTGGTTGAACATTTAGGTCATTTTCGTCCTCCCAAGGCTTATTCTCGTCCAATTAGGGTTTTTAACCAATCTTGTGCATCCAATAAGTGATTTTGTGTCATTGGTTGAACATTTAGGTCATTTTTGTCCTCCTAAGGCTTATTCTCATCCAATTAGGGTTTTTAACCAATCTTGTGCATCCAATAAGTGATTTTGTGTCATTGGTTGAACATTTAGGTCATTTTCGTCCTCCCAAGGCTTATTCTCGTCCAATTAGGGTTTTTAACCAATCTTGTGCATCCAATAAGTGAGTTTGTGTCGTTGGTTGAACATTTAGGTCATTTTCGTCCTCCCAAGGCTTATTCTCGTCCAATTAGGTTTTTTAACCAATCTTGTGCATCCAATAAGTACATTTGTGTCATTGGTTGAACATTTAGGTCATTTTCGTCCTCCCAAGGCTTATTCTCGTCCAATTAGGATTTTTAACCAATCTTGTGCATCCAATAAGTACATTTGTGTCATTGGTTGAACATTTAGGTCATTTTCGTTCTCCCAAGGCTTATTCTCGTCCAGTTAGGCTTTTTAACCAATCTTGTGCATCCAATAAGTACATTTGTGTCATTGGTTGAACATTTATGTCATTTTCGTCCTCCCAAGGCTTATTCTCGTCCAATTAGGGTTTTTAACCAATCTTGTGCATCCAATAAGTGATTTTGTGCTATTGGTTGAACATTTAGGTCATTTGCGTCCTCCCAAGGCTTATTCTCGTCCAATTAGGGTTTTTAACCAATCTTTTGCATCCAATTAGTGATTTTGTGTCATTTGTTGAACATTTAGGTCATTTTCGTCCTCCCAAGGCTTATTCACGTCCAATTAGGGTTTTTAACCAATCTTGTGCATCCAATAAGTGATTTTGTGTCATTGGTTGAACATTTAGGTCATTTTCGTCCTCCCAAGGCTTATTCTCGTCCAATTAGGGTTTTTAACCAATCTTGTGCATCCAATAAGTACATTTGTGTCATTGGTTGAACATTTATGTCATTTTCGTCCTCCCAAGGCTTATTCTTGTCCAATTAGGGTTTTTAACCAATCTTGTGCATCCAATAAGTGATTTTGTGTCGTTGGTTGAACATTTAGGTCATTTTCGTCCTCCCAAGGCTTATTCTCGTCCAATTAGGGTTTTTAACCAATCTTGTGCATCCAATAAGTACATTTGTGTCATTGGTTGAACATTTAGGTCATTTTCGTCCTCCCAAGGCTTATTCTCGTCCAATTAGGGTTTTTAACAAATCTCGTGCATCCAATAAGTGATTTTGTGTCATTGGATAAACATTTAGGTCATTTTCGTCCTCCCAAGGCTTATTCTCGTCCAATTAGGGTTTTTAACCAATCTTGTGCATCCAATAAGTAAATTTGTGTCATTGGTTGAACATTTAGGTAATGTTCGTCCTCCCAAGGCTTATTCTCGTCCAATTAGGGTTTTTAACCAATCTTGTGCATCCAATAAGTACATTTGTGTCATTGGTTGAACATTTAGGTCATTTTCGTCCTCCCTAGGCTTATTCTCGTCCAATTAGGGTTTTTAACAAATCTTGTGCATCCATTAAGTACATTTGTGTCATTGGTTGAACATTTAGGTCATTTTCGTCCTCCCTAGGCTTATTCTCGTCCAATTAGGGTTTTTAACCAATCTTGTGCATCCAATAAGTACATTTGTGTCATTGGTTGAACATTTAGGTCATTTTCGTCCTCCCTAGGCTTATTCTTTCCAATTAGGGTTTTTAACCAATCTTGTGCATCCAATAAGTGATTTTGTGTCATTGGTTGAACATTTAGGTCATTTTCGTCCTCCCAAGGCTTATTCTCGTCCAATTAGGGTTTTTAACCAATCTTGTGCATCCAATAAGTGATTTTGTGTCATTGGTTGAACATTTAGGTCATTTTCGTCCTCCCAAGGCTTATTCTCGTCCAATTAGGGTTTTTAACCAATCTTGTGCATCCAATAAGTGATTTTGTGTCATTGTTTGAGCATTTAGGTCATTTTCGTCCTCCCAAGGCTTATTCTCGTCCAATTAGGGTTTTTAACCAATCTTGTGCATCCAATAAGTGCATTTGTGTCATTGGTTGAACATTTAGGTCATTTTCGTCCTCCCAAGGCTTATTCTCGTCCAATTAGGGTTTTTAACCAATCTTTTGCATCCAATAAGTGATTTTGTGTCATTGGTTGAACATTTAGGTCATTTTAGTCCTCCCAAGGCTTATTCTCGTCCAATTAGGGTTTATAACCAATCTTGTGCATCCTATAAGTGATTTTGTGACATTGGTTGAACATTTAGGTCATTTTCGTCCTCCCTAGGCTTATTCTCGTCAAATAAGGGTTTTTAACCAATCTTGTGCATCAATTACGTACATTTGTGTCATTGGTTGAACATTTAGGTCGTTTTTGTCCTCCCTAGGCTTATTCTCGTCAAATTCGGGTTTTTAACCAATCTTGTGCATCCAATACGTACATTTGTGTCATTGGTTGAACATTTAGGTCGTTTTCGTCGTCCCAAGGCTTATTCTCGTGCAATTAGGGTTTTTAACCAATCTTGTGCATCAAATAAGTACATTTGTGTCATTGGTTGAACATTTAGGTCTTTGTCGTCCTCCCAAGTCTTATTCTCGTCCAATTAGGGTTTTTAACAAATGTTGTGCATCCAAAAAGTACATTTGTGTCATTGGTTGAACATTTAGGTCATTTTCGACCTCCCAAGGGTTATTCTCGTCCAATTAGGATTTTTAACCAATCTTGTGCATCCAATAAGTACATTTGTGTCATTGGTTGAACATTTAGGTCATTTTCGTCCTCCCAAGGCTTATTCTCGTCCAATTAGGGTTGTTAATCAATCTTGTGCATCCAATAAGTGATTTTGTGTCATTGGTTGAACATTTAGGTCATTTTTGTCCTCCTTAGGCTTATTCTTGTCCAATTAGGGTTTTTAACAAATGTTGTGCATCCAATAAGTACATTTGTGTCATTGGTTGAACATTAAGGTCATTTTCGTCCTCCCAAGGCTTATTCTCGTCCAATTAGGGTTTTTAATCAATCTTGTGCATCCAATAAGTGATTTTGTGTCATTGGTTGAACATTTAGGTCATTTTCGTCCTCCCAAGGCTTATTCTCGTCCAATTAGGGTTTTTAACCAATATTGTGCATCCAATAAGTGATTTTGTGTCATTGGTTGAACATTTAGGTTATTTTCATCCTCCCAAGGCTTATTCTCGTCCAATTAGGGTTTTTAACCAATCTTGTGCATCCAATAAGTACATTTGTGTCATTGGTTGAACATTTAGGTCATTTTCGTCCTCCCAAGGCTTATTCTCGTCCAATTAGGGTTTTTAACAAATCTCGTGCATCCAATAAGTGATTTTGTGTCATTGGATAAACATTTAGGTCATTTTCGTCCTCCCAAGGCTTATTCTCGTCCAATTAGGGTTTTTAACCAATCTTGTGCATCCAATAAGTAAATTTGTGTCATTGGTTGAACATTTAGGTAATGTTCGTCCTCCCAAGGCTTATTCTCGTCCAATTAGGGTTTTTAACCAATCTTGTGCATCCAATAAGTGATTTTGTGTCATTGGTTGAACATTTAGGTCATTTTCGTCCTCCCAAGGCTTATTCTCGTCCAATTAGGGTTTTTAACCAATCTTGTGCATCCAATAAGTGATTTTGTGTCATTGGATGAACATTTAGATCCTTTTCGTCCTCCCTAGGGTTATTCTCATCCAATTAGGGTTTTTAACCAATCTTGTGCATCCAATAAGTACATTTGTGTCATTGGTTGAACATTTAGGTCATTTTCGTCCTCCCAAAGCTTATTCTCGTCCAATTAGGGTTTTTAACCAATCTTGTGCATCCAATAAGTGATTTTCTGTCTTTGGTTGAACATTTAGGTAATTTTCGTCCTCCCAAGGCTTATTCTCGGTTAATTAAGGTTTTTAACCAATCTTGTGCATCCAATAAGTGATTTTGTGTCATTGGTTGAACATTTAGGTCATTTTCGTCCTCCCAAGGCTTATTCTCGTCCAATTAGGGTTTTTAACCAATCTTGTGCATCCAATAAGTGATTTTGCGCCATTGGTTGAACATTTAAGTCCTTTTCGTCCTCCCAAGGCTTATTCTCGTCCAATAAGGGTTTTTAACCAATCTTGTCCCTCGAATAAGTACATTTGTGTCATTGGTTAAAGATTTAGGTCATTTTCGTCCTCCCAAGGCTTATTCTCGTCCAATTAGGGTTTTTAACCAATCTTGTGCATCCAATAAGTGATTTTGTGTCATTGGTTGAACATTTAGGTCATTTTCGTCCTCCCAAGGCTTATTCTCGTCCAATTAGGGTTTTTAACCAATCTTGTGCATCCAATAAGTGATTTTGTGTCATTGGTTGAACATTTAGGTCATTTTCGTCCTCCCAAGGCTTATTCTCGTCCAATTAGGGTTTTTAACCAATCTTGTGCATCCAATAAGTGATTTTGTGTCATTGGTTGAACATTTAGGTCATTTTCGTCCTCCCAAGGCTTATTCTCGCCCAAGTAGGGTTTTTAACCAATCTTGTGCATCCAATAAGTGATTTTGTGTCATTGGTTGAACATTTAGGTCATTTTCGTCCTCCCAAGGCTTATTCTCGTCCAATTAGGGTTTTTAACCAATCTTGTGCATCCAATAAGTGATTTTGTGTCATTGGTTGAACATTTAGGTCATTTTCGTCCTCCCTAGGCTTATTCTCGTCCAATTAGGGATTTTTAACAATCTTGTGCATCCAATAAGTGATTTTATGCCATTGGTTGAACATTTAGGTCATTTTCGTCCTCCCAAGGCATATTCTCGTCCAATTAGGGTTTTTTAACAATCTTGTGCATCCAATAAGTACATTTGTTTCATTGGTTGAACATTTAGGTCATTTATGTCCTCCAAAAGCTTATTCTCATCCAATTAGGGTTTTTAACCAATCTTGTGCATCCAATAAGTGATTTTGTGTCATTGGTTGAACATTTAGGTCATTTTCGTCCTCCCAAGGCTTATTCTCGTCCAATTAGGGTTTTTAACCAATCTTGTGCATCCAATAAGTGATTTTGTGTCATTGGTTGAACATTTAGGTCATTTTCGTCGTCCAAAGGCTTATTCTCGTATAATTAGGGTTTTTAACCAATCTTGTGCATCCAATAAGTGATTTTGTGTCATTGGTTGAACATTTAGGTCATTTTCGTCCTCCCAAGGCTTATTCTCGTCCAATTAGGGTTTTTAACCAATCTTGTGCATCCAATAAGTGATTTTGTGTCATTGGTTGAACATTTAAGTCATTTTTTGTCATCTGAATGCTTATTCTCGTCCAATTAGGGTTTTTAACCAATCTTGTGCATCCAATAAGTGATTTTGTGTCATTGGTTGAACATTTAGGTCATTTTCGTCCTCCCAAGGCTTATTCTCGTCCAATTAGGGTTTTTAACCAATCTTGTGCATCCAATAAGTGATTTTGTGTCATTGGTTGAACATTTAGGTCATTTTCGTACTCCTTATGCTTATTCTCGTCCAATGAGGGTTTTTAACCAATCTTGTGCATCCAATAAGTGATTTTGTGCCATTGGTTGAACATTTAGGTCATTTTCGTCCTCCCAACGCTTATTCTCGGCCAATTAGGGTTTTTAACCAATCTTGTGCATCCAATAAGTGATTTTGTGTCATTGGTTGAACATTTAGGTCATTTTCGTCCTCCCTAGGCTTATTCTCGTCCATTTTTGGTTTTTAACCAATCTTGTGCATCCAATAAGTGATTTTGTGTCATTGGTTGAACATTTAGGTCATTTTCGTCCTCCCAAGGCTTATTCTCGTCCAATTAGGGTTTTTAACCAATCTTGTGCATCCAATAAGTGATTTTGTGTCATTGGTTGAACATTTAGGTCATTTTCGTCGTCCCAAGTCTTATTCTCGTCCAATTAGGGTTTTTAACCAATCTTGTGCATCCAATAAGTGATTTTGTGTCATTGGTTGAACATTTAGGTCATTTTCGTCCTCTCAAGGCTTATTCTCGTCCAATTAGGGTTTTTAACCAATCTTGTGCATCCAATAAGTACATTTGTGTCTTTGGGTGAACATTTAGGTCACTTTCGTCCTCCCTAGGCTTATTCTCGTCCAATTAGGGTTTTTAACCAATCTTGTGCATCCAATAAGTGATTTTGTGTCATTGGTTGAACATTTAGGTCATTTTCGTCCTCCCAAGGCTTATTCTCGTCCAATTAGGGTTTTTAACCAATCTTGTGCATCCAATAAGTGATTTTGTGTCATTGGTTGAACATTTAGGTCATTTTCGTCCTCCCTAGGCTTATTCTCGTCCAATTAGGGTTTTTAACCAGTCTTGTGCATCCAATAACTACATTTGTGTCATTGGTTGAACATTTAGGTCATTTTAGTCCTCCCTAGTCTTATTCTCGTCCAATTAGGGTTTTTAACCAATCTTGTGCATCCAATAAGTGATTTTGTGTCATTGGTTGAACATTTATGTCATTTTCGTCCTCCCAAGGCTTATTCTCGTCCAATTAGGGTTTTTAACCAATCTTGTGCATCCAATAAGTACATTTGCGTCATTGGTTGAACATTTAGGTCATTTTCGTCCTCCCAAGGCTTATTCTCGTCCAATTAGGGTTTTTAACCAATCTTGTGTATCCAACAAGTGATTTTGTTTCATTTGTTGAACATTTAGGTCATTTTCGTCCTCCCAAGACTTATTCTCGTCCAATTAGGGTTTTTAACCAATCTTGTGCATCCAATAAGTACATTTGTGTCATTGGTTGAACATTTAGGTAATTTTCCTCCTCCCTAGGCTTATTCTCGTCCAATTAGGGTTTTTAACCAATCTTGTGCATCCAATAAGTGATTTTGTGTCATTGGTTCAACATTTAGGTCATTTTCGTACTCCCAAGACTTATTCTCGTCCAATTAGGGTTTTTTTACCAATCTTGTGCATCCAACAAGTGATTTTGTGTCATTGATTGAACATTTAGGTCATTTTCGTCCTCCCAAGACTTATTCTCGTCCAATTAGGGTTTTTAACCAATCTTGTGCATCCAATAAGTACATTTGTGTCATTGGTTGAACATTTAGGTCATTTTCCTCCTCCCAAGGCTTATTCTCGTCCAATTAGGGTTTTAATCAATCTTGTGCATCCAATAAGTGATTTTGTGTCATTGGTTGAACATTTAGGTCATTTTCTTCCTCCCAAGGCTTATTCTCGTCCAATTAGGGTTTTTAACCAATCCAGTGCATCCAATAAGTGATTTTGTGTCATTGGTTGAACATTTAGGTCATTTTCGTCCTCCTAAGAATTATTCTTGTTCAATTAGGGTTTTTAACCAATCTTGTGCATCCAATAAGTACATTTGTGTCATTGGTTGAACATTTAGGTCATTTTCGTCCTCCCAAGGCTTATTCTCGTCTAATTATGGTTTTTTACCAATCTTATGCATCCAATAAGTACATTTGTGTTATTGGTTGAACATTTAGGTCATTTTCGTCCTCCCAAGGCTTATTCTCGTCCAATTAGGGTTTTTAACCAATCTTTTGCATCCAATAAGTGATTTTGTGTCATTGGTTGAACATTTAGGTCATTTTAGTCCTCCCAAGGCTTATTCTCGTCCAATTAGGGTTTATAACCAATCTTGTGCATCCTATAAGTGATTTTGTGACATTGGTTGAACATTTAGGTCATTTTCGTCCTCCCTAGGCTTATTCTCGTCAAATAAGGGTTTTTAACCAATCTTGTGCATCAATTACGTACATTTGTGTCATTGGTTGAACATTTAGGTCGTTTTTGTCCTCCCTAGGCTTATTCTCGTCAAATTCGGGTTTTTAACCAATCTTGTGCATCCAATACGTACATTTGTGTCATTGGTTGAACATTTAGGTCGTTTTCGTCGTCCCAAGGCTTATTCTCGTCCAATTAGGGTTTTTAACCAATCTTGTGCATCAAATAAGTACATTTGTGTCATTGGTTGAACATTTAGGTCGTTGTCGTCCTCCCAAGTCTTATTCTCGTCCAATTAGGGTTTTTAACAAATGCTGTGCATCCAAAAAGTACATTTGTGTCATTGGTTGAACATTTAGGTCATTTTCGACCTCCCAAGGGTTATTCTCGTCCAATTAGGATTTTTAACCAATCTTGTGCATCCAATAAGTACATTTGTGTCATTGGTTGAACATTTAGGTCATTTTCGTCCTCCCAAGGCTTATTCTCGTCCAATTAGGGTTTTTAATCAATCTTGTGCATCCAATAAGTGATTTTGTGTCATTGGTTGAACATTTAGGTCATTTTTGTCCTCCTTAGGCTTATTCTTGTCCAATTAGGGTTTTTAACAAATGTTGTGCATCCAATAAGTACATTTGTGTCATTGGTTGAACATTAAGGTCATTTTCGTCCTCCCAAGGCTTATTCTCGTCCAATTAGGGTTTTTAATCAATCTTGTGCATCCAATAACTGATTTTGTGTCATTGGTTGAACATTTAGGTCATTTTCGTCCTCCCAAGGCTTATTCTCGTCCAATTAGGGGTTTTAACCAATCTTGTGCATCCAATAAGTACATTTTTGTCATTGGTTGAACATTTAGGTCATTTTCGACCTCCCAAGGCTTATTCTCGTCCAATTAGGGTTTTTAACCAATCTTGTGCATCCAATAAGTGATTTTGTGCCATTGGTTGAACATTTAGGTCGTTTTCGTCCTCCCAAGTCTTATTCTCGTCCAATTAGGGTTTTTAACAAATGTTGTGCATCCAATAAGTACATTTGTGTCATTGGTTGAACATTTAGGTCATTTTCGTCCTCCCAAGGCTTATTCTCGTCCAATTAGGGTTTTTAATCAATCTTGTGCATCCAATAAGTTATTTTGTGTCATTGGTTGAACATTTAGGTGATTTTCGTCCTCGCAATGCTTATTCTCGTCCAATTAGGGTTTTTAACCAATCTTGTGCATCCAATAAGTGATTTTGTGTCATTGGTTGAACATTTAGGTCGTTTTTATTCTCGTCCAATTAGGGTTTTTAACAAATGTTGTGCATCAAATAAGTACATTTGTGTCATTGGTTGAACATTTAGGTCATTTTCGTCCTCCCAAGGCTTATTCTCGCCCAATTAGGGTTTTAACCAATCTTGTGCATCCAATAAGTACATTTGTGTCATTGGTTGAAAATTTAGGTCATTTTCTTCCTCCCTAGGCTTATTCTCGTCCAAAATAGGGTTTTTAACCAATCTTGTGCATCCAATAAGTGATTTTGTTTCATTGGTTGAACATTTAGGTCATTTTCGTCCTCCTAAGACTTATTCTTGTCCAATTAGGGTTTTAAACCAATCTTGTGCATCCAATAAGTACATTTGTGTCATTGGTTGAACATTTAGGTCATTTTCGTCCTCCCAAGGCTTATTCTCGTCCAATTAGGGTTTTTTTACCAATCTTGTGCATCCAATAAGTACATTTGTGTCATTGGTTGAACATTTAGGTCATTTTCGTCCTCCCAAGGCTTATTCTCGTCCAATTAGGGTTTTTAACCAATCTTGTGCATCCAATAAGTGATTTTGTGTCGTTGGTTGATCATTTAGGTCATTTTTGTCCTCCCAAGGCTTATTCTCGTCCAATTAGGGTTTTTAACCAATCTTGTGCATCCAATAAGTACATTTGTGTCATTGGTTGAACATTTAGGTCATTTTCGTCCTCCCAAGGCTTATTCTCGTCCAATTAGGGTTTTTAACCAATCTTGTGCATCCAATAAGTACATTTGTGTCTTTGGTTGAACATTTAGGTCATTTTCGTCCTCCCAAGGCTTATTCTCGTCCAATTAGGGTTTTTTTACCAATCTTGTGCATCCAATAAGTACATTTGTGTCATTGGTTGAACATTTAGGTCATTTTCGTCCTCCCAAGGCTTATTCTCGTCCAATTAGGGTTTTTAACCAATCTTGTGCATCCAATAAATGATTTTGTGTCATTGTTTGAACATTTAGGTCATTCTCGTCCTCCCAAGGCTTATTCTCGTCCAATTAGGGTTTTTAACCAATCTTGTGCATCCAATAAGTACATTTGTGTCATTGGTTGAACATTTAGGTCATTTTCGTCCTCCCTAGGCTTATTCTCGTCCAATTAGGGTTTTTAACCAATCTTGTGCATCCAATAAGTGATTTTGTGTCATTGGTTGAACATTTAGGTCATTTTGATCCTCCCAAGGCTTATTCTCGTCCAATTAGGGTTTTTAACCAATCTTGTGCATCCAATAAGTACATTTGTGTCATTGGTTGAACATTTAGGTCATTTTCGTCCTCCCAAGGCTTATTCTCGTCCAATTAGGGTTTTTAACCAATCTTGGGCATCCAATAAGTGATTTTGTGTCATTGGTTGAACATTTAGGTCATTTTCTTCCTCCCAAGGCTTATTCTCGTCCAATTAGGGTTTTTAACCAATCTTGTGCATCCAATAAGTACATTTGTGTCATTGGTTGAACATTTAGGTCATTTTCGTCCTCCCAAGGCTTATTCTCGTCCAATTAGGGTTTTTAACAAATCTCGTGCATCCAATAAGTGATTTTGTGTCATTGGATAAACATTTAGGTCATTTTCGTCCTCCCAAGGCTTATTCTCGTCCAATTAGGGTTTTTAACCAATCTTGTGCATCCAATAAGTAAATTTGTGTCATTGGTTGAACATTTAGGTAATGTTCGTCCTCCCAAGGCTTATTCTCGTCCAATTAGGGTTTTTAACCAATCTTGTGCATCCAATAAGTACATTTGTGTCATTGGTTGAACATTTAGGTAATTTTCATCCTCCCAAGGCTTATTCTCGTCCAATTAGGGTTTTTAACCAATCTTGTGCATCCAATAAGTGATTTTGTGTCATTGGTTGAACATTTAGGTCATTTTCGTCCTCCCTAGGCTTATTCTCGTCCAATTAGGGTTTTTAACCAATCATGCGCATCCAAGAAGTGATTTTGTGTCATTGGTTGAACATTTAGGTCATTTTCGTCCTCCCTAGGCTTATTCTCGTCCAATTAGGGTTTTTAACCAATCTTGTGCATCCAATAAGTACATTTGTGTCATTGGTTGAACATTTAGGTCATTTTCGTCCTCCCTAGGCTTATTCTCGTCCAATTAGGGTTTTTAACCAATCTTGTGCATCCAATAAGTGATTTTGTGTCATTGGTTGAACATTTAGGTCATTTTCGTCCTCCCTAGGCTTATTCTCGTCCAATTAGGGTTTTTTAACAATCTTATGCATCCAATAAGTGATTTTGTGCCATTGGTTGAACATTTAGGTCATTTTCGTCCTCCCAAGGCTTATTCTCGTCCAATTAGGGTTTTTAACCAATCTTGTGCATCCAATAAGTACATTTGTGTCATTGGTTGAACATTTAGGTCATTTTCGTCCTCCCTAGGCTTATTCTCGTCCAATTAGGGTTTTTAACCAATCTTGTGCATCCAATAAGTGATTTGGTGTCATTGGTTGAGCATTTAGGTCATTTTTGTCCTCCCTAGGCTAATTCTCGTCCAATTTGGGTTTTTAACCAATCTTGTGCATCCAATAAGTGATTTTGTGTCATTGGTTGAACATTTAGGTCATTTTCGTCCTCCCTAGGCTTATTCTCGTCCAATTAGGGTTTTTAACCAATCTTGTGCATCCAATAAGTGATTTTGTGTCATTGGTTGAACATTTAGGTCATTTTCGTCCTCCCTAAGCTCATTCTCGTCCAATTAGGGTTGTTAACCAATCTTGTGCATCCAATAAGTGATTTTGTGTCATTGGTTGAACATTTAGGTCATTTTCGTCCTCCCTAGGCTTATTCTCGTCCAATTAGGGTTTTTAACCAATCTTGTGCATCCAATAAGTGATTTTGTGTCATTGGTTGAACATTAAGGTCATTTTCGTCCTCCCTATGCTTATTCTAGTCCAATTAGGGTTTTTAACCAATCTTGTGCATCCAATAAGTACATTTGTGTCATTGGTTGAACATTTAGGTCATTTTCGTCCTCCCTAGGCTTATTCTCGTCCAATTAGGGTTTTTAACCAATCTTGTGCATCCAATAAGTGATTTTGTGTCATTGGTTGAACATTTAGGTCATTTTCGTCCTCCCTAGGCGTATTCTCGTCCAATTAGGGTTTTTATCCAGTCTTGTGCATCCAATAAGTGATTTTGTGTCATTGGTTGAACATTTAGGTCACTTTCGTCCTCCCAAGGCTTATTCTCGTCCAATTAGGGTTTTTAACTAATCTTGTGCATCCAATAAGTAAATTTGTGTCATTGGTTGAACATTTAGGTCATTTTCGTCCTCCCTAGGCTTATTCTCGTCTAATTAGGGTTTTTAACCAATCTTGTGCATCCAATAAGTACATTTGTGTCATTGGTTGAACATTTAGGTCATTTTCGTCCTCCCTAGGCTTATTCTCGTCCAATTAGGGTTTTTAACCAATCTTGTGCATCCAATAAGTGATTTTGTGTCATTGGTTGAACATTTAGGTCATTTTCGTCCTCCCTTGGCTTATTCTCATCCAATTAGGGTTTTTAACCAATCTTGTGCATCCAATAAGTACATTTGTGTCATTGGTTGAACATTTAGGTCATTTTCGTCCTCCCTAGGCTTATTCTCGTCCAATTAGGGTTTTTAACCAATCTTGTGCATCCAATAAGTGATTTTGTGTCATTGGTTGAACATTTAGGTCATTTTCGTCCTCCGTAGTCTTATTCTCGTCCAATTAGGGTTTTTAACCAATCTTGTGCATCCAATAAGTACATTTGTGTCATTGGTTGAACATTTAGGTCATTTTCTTCCTCCTTAGGCTTATTCTCGTCCAATTAGGGTTTTTAACCAATCTTGTGCATCCAATAAGTGATTTTGTGTCATTGGTTGAACATTTAGGTCATTTTCGTCCTCCCTAGGCTTATTCTCGTCAAATTCGGGTTTTTAACCAATCTTGTGCATCCAATACGTACATTTGTGTCATTGGTTGAACATTTAGGTCGTTTTCGTCCTCCCAAGGCTTATTCTCGTCCAATTAGGGTTTTTAACCAATCTTGTGCATCCAATAAGTACATTTGTGTCATTGGTTGAACATTAAGGTCATTTTCGTCCTCCCAAGTCTTATTCTTGTCCAATTAGGGTTTTTAACAAATGTTGTGCATCCAATAAGTACATTTGTGTCATTGGTTGAACATTTAGGTCATTTTCGACCTCCCAAGGGTTATTCTCGTCCAATAAGGGTTTTTAACCAATCTTGTGCATCCAATAAGTACATTTGTGTCATTGGTTGAACATTTAGGTCATTTTCGTCCTCCCAAGGCTTATTCTCGTCCAATTAGGGTTTTTAACCAATCTTGTGCATCCAATAAGTACATTTGTGTCATTGGTTGAACATTTAGGTCATTTTCTTCCTCCCTAGGCTTATTCTCGTCCAATTAGGGTTTTTAACCAATCTTGTGCATCCAATAAGTGATTTTGTGTCATTGGTTGAACATTTAGGTCAGTTTCGTCCTCCTAAGACTTTTTCTTGTCCAATTAGGGTTTTTAACCAATCTTGTGCATCCAATAAGTACATTTGTGTCATTGGTTGAACATTTAGGTCATTTTCGTCCTCCCAAGGCTTATTCTCGTCCAATTAGGGTTTTTTTACCAATCTTGTGCATCCAATAAGTACATTTGTGTCATTGGTTGAACATTTAGGTCATTTTCGTCCTCCCAAGGCTTATTCTCGTCCAATTAGGGTTTTTAACCAATCTTGTGCATCCAATAAGTACATTTGTGTCATTGGTTGAACATTTAGGTCATTTTCGTCCTCCCAATGCTTATTCTCGTGCAATTAGGGTTTTTAACCAATCTTGTGCATCCAATAAGTACATTTGTGTCATTGGTTGAACATTTAGGTCATTTTCGTCCTCCCAAGGCTTATTCTCGTCCAATTAGGGTTTTTAACCAATCTTGTGCATCCAATAAGTACATTTGTGTCATTGGTTGAACATTTAAGTCATTTTCGTCCTCCCAAGGTTTATTCTCGTCCAATTAGGGTTTTTAACCAATCTTGTGTATCCAATAAGTGATTTTGTGTCATTGGTTGAACATTTAGGTCATTTTCGTCCTCACAAGGCTTATTCTCTTCCAATTAGGGATTTTAACCAATCTTGTGCATACAATAAGTGATTTTGTGTCATTGGTTGAACATTTAGGTCATTTTCGTTCTCCCAAGGCTTATTCTCGTCCAATTAGGGTTTTTAACCAATCTTGTGCATCCAATAAGTACATTTGTGTCATTGGTTGAACATTTAGGTCATTTTCGTCCTCCCAAGGCTTATTCTCGTCCAATTAGGGTTTTTAACCAATCTTGTGCATCCAATAAGTACATTTGTGTCATTGGTTGAACATTTAGGTCATTTTCGTCCTCCCAAGGCTTATTCTCGTCCAATTAGGGTTTTTAACCAATCTCTTGCATCCAATAAGTACATTTGTGTCATTGGTTGAACATTTAGGTCATTTTCATCCTCCCTAGGCTTATTCTCGTCCAATTAGGGTTTTTAACCAATCTTGTGCATCCAATAATTGATATTGTTTCATTGGTTGAACATTTAGGTCATTTTCGTCCTCCAGAGGCTTATTCTCGTCCAATTAGGGTTTTTAACCAATCTTGTGCATCCAATAAGTACATTTGTGTCATTGGTTGAATATTTAGGTCATTTTCGTCCTCCCGAGGCATATTCTCGTCCAATTAGGGTTTCTAACCAATCTTGTGCATCCAATAAGTACATTTGTGTCATTGGTTGAACATTTAGGTCATTTTCGTCCTCCCAAGGCTTATTCTCGTCCAATTAGGGTTTTTAACCAATCTTGTGCATCCAATAAGTACATTTGTGTCATTGGTTGAACATTTAGGTCATTTTCGTCGTCCCAAGGCTTATTCTCGTCCAATTAGAGTTTTTAACTAATCTTCTGCATCCAATAAGTGATTTTGTGTCGTTGGTTGAACATTTAGGTCATTTTCGTCCTCCCAAGACTTATTCTCGTCCAATTAGAGTTTTTAACCAATCTTGTGCATCCAATAAGTGATTTTGTGTCGTTGGTTGAACATTTAGGTCATTTTCGTCCTCCCAAGGCTTATTCTCGTCCAATTAGGGTTTTTAACCAATCTTGTGCATCCAATAAGTGATTTTGTGTTGTTGGTTGAACATTTAGGTCATTTTTGTCCTCCCAAGGCTTATTCTCGTCCAATTAGGGTTTTTAACCAATCTTGTGCATCCAATAAGTACATTTGTGTCATTGGTTGAACATTTAGGTCATTTTCGTCCTCCCAAGGCTTATTCTCGTCCAATTAGGGTTTTTAACCAATCTTGTGCATCCAATAAGTACATTTGTGTCATTGGTTGAACATTTAGGTCATTTTAGTTCTCCCAAGGCTGATTCTCGTCCAATTAGGGTTTTTAACCAATCTTGTGCATCCAATAAGTGATTTTGTGTCATTGGTTGAACATTTAGGTCATTTTCGTCCTCCCAAGGCTTATTCTCGTCCAATTAGGGTTTTTAACCAATCTTGTGCATCCAATAAGTGATTTTGTGTCATTGTTTGAAGATTTAGGTCATTTTCGTCCTCTCAAGGCTTATTCTCGTCCAATTAGGGTTTTTAACCAATCTTGTGCATCCAATAAGTACATTTGTGTCATTGGTTGAACATTTAGGTCATTTTCGTCCTCCCAAGGCTTATTCTCGTCCAATTAGGGTTTTTAACCAATCTTGTGCATCCAATAAGTACATTTGTGTCATTGGTTGAACATTTAGGTTATTTTCGTCCTCCCAAGGCTTATTCTCGTCCAATTAGGGTTTTAAACAATCTTGTGCATCCAATAAGTACATTTGTGTCATTGGTTGAACATTTAGGTCATTTTCGTCCTCCCAAGGCTTATTCTCGTCCAATTAGGGTTTTTAACCAATCTTGTGCATCCAATAAGTACATTTGTGTCATTGGTTGAACATTTAGGTCATTTTCGTCCTCCCAATGCTTATTTTCGTCCAATTAGGGTTTTTAACCAATCTTGTGCATCCAATAAGTACATTTGTGTCATTGGTTGAACATTTAGGTCATTTTCTTCCTCCCTAGGCTTATTCTCGTCCAATTAGGGTTTTTAACCAATCTTGTGCATCCAATAAGTGATTTTGTGTCATTGGTTGAACATTTATGTCATTTTCGTCCTCCCAAGGCTTATTCTCGTCCAATTAGGGTTTTTAACCAATCTTGTCCATCCAATAAGTGATTTTGTGTCATTGTTTGAACATTTAGGTCATTTTCGTCCTCACAAGGCTTATTCTCGTCCAATTAGGGTTTTTAACCAATCTTGTGCATCCAATAAGTACATTTGTGTCATTGGTTGAACATTTAGGTCATTTTCGTCCTCCCTAGGCTTATTCTCGTCCAATTAGGGTTTTTAACCAATCTTGTGCATCCAATAAGTGATTTTGTGTCATTGGTTGAATAATTAGGTCATTTTCGTCCTCCCTAGGCTTATTCTCGTCCAATTAGGGTTTTTAACCAATCTTGTGCATCCAATAAGTACATTTGTGTCATTGGTTGAACATTTAGGTCATTTTCGTCCTCCCTAGGCTTATTCTCGTCCAATTAGGGTTTTTAACCAATCTTGTGCATCCAATAAGTGATTTTGTGTCATTGGTTGAACATTTAGGTCATTTTCTGCCTCCCTAGGCTTATTCTCGTCCAATTAGGGTTTTTAACCAATCTTGTGCATCCAATAAGTGATTTTGTGTCATTGGTTGAACATTTAGGTCATTTTCGTCCTCCCTAGGCTTATTCTCGTCCAATTAGGGTTTTTAACCAATCATGCGCATCCAAGAAGTGATTTTGTGTCATTGGTTGAACATTTAGGTCATTTTCGTCCTCCCTAGGCTTATTCTCGTCCAATTAGGGTTTTTAACCAATCTTGTGCATCCAATAAGTACATTTGTGTCATTGGTTGAACATTTAGGTCATTTTCGTCCTCCCTAGGCTTATTCTCGTCCAATTAGGGTTTTTAACCAATCTTGTGCATCCAATAAGTGATTTTGTGTCATTGGTTGAACATTTAGGTCATTTTCGTCCTCCCTAGGCTTATTCTCGTCCAATTAGGGTTTTTCACAAATCTTGTGCATCCAATAAGTACATTTGTGTCATTGGTTGAACATTTAGGTCATTTTCGTCATCCCAAGGCTTATTCTCGTCCAATTAGGGTTTTTAACCAATCTTGTGCATCCAATAAGTGATTTTGTGTCATTGGTTGAAAATTTAGGTCATTTTCGTCCTCCCTAGGCTTATTCTCGTCCAATTAGGGTTTTTAACCAATCTTGTGCATCCAATAAGTGATTTTGTGTCGTTGGTTGATTATTTAGGTCATTTTCGTCCTCCCAAGGCTTATTCTCGTCCAATTAGGGTTTTTAACCAATCTTTTGCATCCAATAAGTGATTTTGTGTCCTTGGTTGAACATTTATGTCATTTTCGTCCTCCCTAGGCTTATTCTCGTCCAATTACGGTTTTTAACCAATCTTGTGCATCCAATAAGTACATTTGTGTCATTGGTTGAAAATTTAGGTCATTTTCGTTTTCCCAAGGCATATTCTCGTCCAATTAGGGTTTTTAACCAATCTTGTGCATCTAATAAGTGATTTTGTGTCCTTGGTTGAACAATTAGGTCATTTTCGTCCTCCCTAGGCTTATTCTCGTCCAATTAGGGTTTTTAACCAATCTTGTGCATCCAATAAGTGATTTTGTGTCATTGGTTGAACATTTAGGTCATTTTCGTCCTCCTTAGGCTTATTCTCGTCAAATTAGGGTTTTTAACCAATCTTGTGCATCAATTACGTACATTTGTGCCATTGGTTGAACATTTAGGTCGTTTTTGTCCTCCCTAGGCTTATTCTCGTCCAATTAGGGTTTTTAACAAATGTTGTGCATCCAATAAGTACATTTGTGTCATTGGTTAAACATTTAGGTCATTTTCGTCTTCCCAAGGCTTATTCTCGTCCAATTAGGGTTTTTAATCAATCTTGTGCATCCAATAAGTTATTTTGTGTCATTGGTTGAACATTTAGGTCATTGTCGTCCTCCCAATGCTTATTCTCGTCCAATTAGGGTTTTTAACCAATCTTGTGCATCCAATAAGTGAATTTGTGTCATTGGTTGAACATTTAGGTCGTTTTCGTCCTCCCAAGTCTTATTCTCGTCCAATTAGGGTTTTTAATCAATCTTGTGCATCCAATAAGTGATTTTGTGTCATTGGTTGAACATTTAGGTCATTTTTGTCCTCCCTAGGCTTATTCTTGTCCAATTAGGGTTTTTAACCAATGTTGTGCATCCAATAAATACATTTGTGTCATTGGTTGAACATTAAGGTCATTTTCGTCCTCCCAAGGCTTATTCTCGTCCAATTAGGGTTTTTAATCAATCTTGTGCATCCAATAAGTGATTTTGTGTCATTGGTTGAACATTTAGGTCATTTTCGTCCTCCCAAGGCTTATTCTCGTCCAATTAGGGGTTTTAACCAATCTTGTGCATCCAATAAGTACATTTTTGTCATTGGTTGAACATTTAGGTCATTTTCGACCTCCCATGGCTTATTCTCGTCCAATTAGGGTTTTTAACCAATCTTGTGCATCCAATAAGTACATTTGCGTCATTGGTTGAACATTTAGGTCATTTTCGTCCTCCCAAGGCTTATTCTCGTCCAATTAGGGTTTTTAACCAATCTTGTGTATCCAACATGTGATTTTGTTTCATTTGTTGAACATTTAGGTCATTTTCGTCCTCCCAAGACTTATTCTCGTCCAATTAGGGTTTTTAACCAATCTTGTGCATCCAATAAGTACATTTGTGTCATTGGTTGAACATTTAGGTAATTTTCGTCCTCCCTAGGCTTATTCTCGTCCAATTAGGGTTTTTAACCAATCTTGTGCATCCAATAAGTGATTTTGTGTCATTGGTTCAACATTTAGGTCATTTTCGTACTCCCAAGACTTATTCTCGTCCAATTAGGGTTTTTTTACCAATCTTGTGCATCCAACAAGTGATTTTGTGTCATTGATTGAACATTTAGGTCATTTTCGTCCTCCCAAGACTTATTCTCGTCCAATTAGGGTTTTTAACCAATCTTGTGCATCCAATAAGTACATTTGTGTCATTGGTTGAACATTTAGGTCATTTTCCTCCTCCCAAGGCTTATTCTCGTCCAATTAGGGTTTTAATCAATCTTGTGCATCCAATAAGTGATTTTGTGTCATTGGTTGAACATTTAGGTCATTTTCTTCCTCCCAAGGCTTATTCTCGTCCAATTAGGGTTTTTAACCAATCCAGTGCATCCAATAAGTGATTTTGTGTCATTGGTTGAACATTTAGGTCATTTTCGTCCTCCTAAGAATTATTCTTGTTCAATTAGGGTTTTTAACCAATCTTGTGCATCCAATAAGTACATTTGTGTCATTGGTTGAACATTTAGGTCATTTTCGTCCTCCCAAGACTTATTCTCGTCCAATTAGGGTTTTTAACCAATCTTGTGCATCCAATAAGTACATTTGTGTCATTGGTTGAACATTTAGGTCATTTTCGTCCTCACAAGGCTTATTCTAGTCCAATTAGGGTTTTTAACCAATCTTGTGCATTCAATAAGTGATTTTGTGTCATTGGTTGAACATTTAGGTCATTTTCGTCCTCCCAAGGTTTATTCTCGTCCAATTAGGATTTTTAACCAATCTTGTGCATCCAATAAGTTATTTTGTGTCATTGGTTGAACATTTAGGTCATTTTCGTCCTCTCTAGGCTTATTCTCGTCCAATTAGGGTTTTTAACCAATCTTGTGCATTCAATAAGTACATTTGTGTCATTGGTTGAACATTTAGGTCATTTTCGTCCTCCCTAGGCTTATTCTCGTCCAATTAGGGTTTTTAACCAATCTTGTGCATCCAATAAGTACATTTGTGTCATTGGTTGAACATTTAGGTCATTTTCGTCCTCACAAGGCTTATTCCCGTCCAATTAGGGTTTTTAGTCAATCTTGTGCATCCAATAAGTGATTTTGTGTCATTGGTTGAACATTTAGGTCATTTTCGTCCTCCCAAGGCTTATTCTCGTCCAATTAGGGTTTTTAACCAATCTTGTGCATCCAATAAGTGATTTTGTGTCATTGGTTGAACATTTAGGTCATTTTCGTCCTCCATATGCTTATTCTCGTCCAATTAGGGTTTTTAACCAATCTTGTGCATCCAATAAGTACATTTGTGTCATTGGTTGAACATTTAGGTCATTTTCGTCCTCCCAAGGCTTATTCTCGTCCAATTAGGGTTTTTAACCAATCTTGTGCATCCAATAAGTACATTTGTGTCTTTGGTTGAACATTTAGGTCATTTTCGTCCTCCCAAGGCTTATTCTCGTCCAATTAGGGTTTTTTTACCAATCTTGTGCATCCAATAAGTACATTTGTGTCATTGGTTGAACATTTAGGTCATTTTCGTCCTCCCAAGGCTTATTCTCGTCCAATTAGGGTTTTTAACCAATCTTGTGCATCCAATAAATGATTTTGTTTCATTGGTTGAACATTTAGGTCATTTTCGTCCTCCCAAGGCTTATTCTCGTCCAATTAGGGTTTTTAACCAATCTTGTGCATCCAATAAGTACATTTGTGTCATTGGTTGAACATTTAGGTCATTTTCGTCCTCCCAAGGCTTATTCTCGTCCAATTAGGGTTTTTAACATATCTTGTGCATCCAATAAGTACATTTGTGTCATTGGTTGAACATTTAGGTCATTTTCTTCCTCCCTAGGCTTATTCTCGTCCAATTAGGGTTTTTAACCAATCTTGTGCATCCAATAAGTGATTTTGTGTCATTGGTTGAACATTTAGGTCATTTTCGTCCTCCCAATGCTTATTCTCGTCCAATTAGGGTTTTTAACCAATCTTGTGCATCCAATAAGTGATTTTGTGTCATTGGTCGAACATTTAGGTCATTTTCGTCCTCCCAATGCTTATTCTCGTTCAATTAGGGTTTTTAACCAATCTTGTGCATCCAATAAGTGATTTTGTGTCATTGGTTGAACATTTAGGTCATTTTCGTCCTCCCAATGCTTATTCTCGTCCAATTAGGGTTTTTAACCAATCTTGTGCATCCAATAAGTGAATTTGTGTCATTGGTTGAACATTTAGGTCATTTTCGTCCTCCCTAGGCTTATTCTCGTCCAATTAGGGTTTTTAACAAATCTTGTGCATCCAATAAGTGATTTTGTGTCATTGGTTGAACATTTAGGTCATTTTCGTCCGCCGTAGTCTTATTCTCGTCCAATTAGGGTTTTTAACCAATCTTGTGCATCGAATAAGTACATTTGTGTCATTGGCTGAACATTTAGGTCATTTTCTTCCTCCCTAGGCTTATTCTCGTCCAATTAGGGTTTTTAACCAATCTTGTGCATCCAATAAGTGATTTTGTGTCATTGGTTGAACATTTAGGTCATTTTCGTCCTCCTAAGACTTATTCTTGTCCAATTAGGGTTTTTTAACCAATCTTGTGCATCCTATAAGTACATTTGTGTCATTGGTTGAACATTTAGGTCATTTTCGTCCTCCCAAGGCTTATTCTCGTCCAATTAGGGTTTTTTACCAATCTTGTGCATCCAATAAGTACATTTTTGTCATTGGTTGAACATTTAGGTCATTTTCGTCCTCCAAAGGCTTATTCTCGTCCCATTAGGTTTTTTAACCAATCTTGTGCATCCAATAAGTGATTTTGTGTCATTGGTTGAACATTTAGGTCATTTTAGTCCTCCCAAGGCTTATTCTCGTCCAATTAGGGTTTATAACCAATCTTGTGCATCCTATAAGTGATTTTGTGTCATTGGTTGAACATTTAGGTCATTTTCGTCCTCCCTAGGCTTATTCTCGTCAAATTAGGGTTTTTAACCAATCTTGTGCATCAATTACGTACATTTGTGTCATTGGTTGAACATTTAGGTCGTTTTTGTCATCCCAAGGCTTATTCTCGTCCAATTAGTGTTTTTAACCAATCTTGTGCATCCAATAAGTGATTTTGTGTCATTGGTTGAACATTAGGTCATTTTAGTCCTCCCAAGGCTTATTCTCGTCCAATTAGGGTTTATAACCAACCTTGTGCATCCTATAAGTGATTTTGTGTCATTGGTTGAACATTTAGGTCATTTTCGTCCTCCTTAGGCTTATTCTCGTCAAATTAGGGTTTTTAACCAATCTTGTGCATCAATTACGTACATTTGTGCCATTGGTTGAACATTTAGGTCGTTTTTGTCCTCCCTAGGCTTATTCTCGTCCAATTAGGGTTTTTAACAAATGTTGTGCATCCAATAAGTACATTTGTGTCATTGGTTAAACATTTAGGTCATTTTCGTCCTCCCAAGGCTTATTCTCGTCCAATTAGGGTTTTTAATCAATCTTGTGCATCCAATAAGTTATTTTGTGTCATTGGTTGAACATTTAGGTCATTTTCGTCCTCCCAATGCTTATTCTCGTCCAATTAGGGTTTTTAACCAATCTTGTGCATCCAATAAGTGATTTTGTGTCATTGGTTGAACATTTAGGTCGTTTTCGTCCTCCCAAGTCTTATTCTCGTCCAATTAGGGTTTTTAATCAATCTTGTGCATCCAATAAGTGATTTTGTGTCATTGGTTGAACATTTAGGTCATTTTTGTCCTCCCTAGGCTTATTCTTGTCCAATTAGGGTTTTTATCCAATGTTGTGCATCCAATAAGTACATTTGTGTCATTGGTTGAACATTAAGGTCATTTTTGTCCTCCCAAGTCTTATTCTCGTCCAATTAGGGTTTTTAATCAATCTTGTGCATCCAATAAGTGATTTTGTGTCATTGGTTGAACATTTAGGTCATTTTCGTCCTCCCAAGGCTTATTCTCGTCCAATTAGGGGTTTTAACCAATCTTGTGCATCCAATAAGTACATTTGTGTCATTGGTTGAACATTTAGGTCATTTTCGTCCTCCCTAGGCTTATTCTCGTGCAGATAGGGTTTTTAACCAATCTTGTGCATCCAATTAGTACATTTGTGTCATTGGTTGAACATTTAGGTCATTTTCGTCCTCCCAATGCTTATTCTCGTCCAATTAGGGTTTTTAACCAATCTTGTGCATCCAATAAGTACATTTGTATCATTGGTTGCACATTTAGGTCATTTTCGTCCTCCCTAGGCTTATTCTCGTCCAATTAGGGTTTTTAATCAATCTTGTGCATCCAATTAGTACATTTGTGTCATTGGTTGAACATTAAGGTCATTTTCGTCCTCCCAAGGCTTATTCTCATCCAATTATGTTTTTTAACCAATCTTGTGCATCCAATAAGTGATTTTGTGTCATTGGTTGAACATTTAGGTCATTTTCGTCCTCCCAATGCTTATTCTCGTCCAATTAGGGTTTTTAACCAATCTTGTGCATCCAATAAGTACATTTTTGTCATTGGTTGAACATTTAGGTCATTTTCGTCCTCCCAAGGCTTATTCTCGTCCAATTAGGGTTTTTAACCAATCTTGTGCATCCAATAAGTACATTTGTTTCATTGGTTGAACATTTAGGTCATTTTCGTCCTCCCAAGTCTTATTCTCGTCCAATTAGGGTTTTTAACCAATCTTGTGCATCCAATAAGTACATTTGTGTCATTGGTTGAACATTTAGGTCATTTTCGTCCTCCCAAGGCTTTTTCTCGTCCAATTAGGGTTTTTAACCAATCTTGTGCATCCAATAAGTACATTTTTGTCATTGGTTGAACATTTAGGTCATTTTCGTCCTCCCAAGGCTTATTCTCGTCCAATTAGGGTTTTTAACCAATCTTGTGCATCCAATAATTACATTTGTGTCATTGGTTGAACATTTAGGTCATTTTCGTCCTCCCAAGGCTTATTCTCGTCCAATTAGGGTTTTTAACCAATCTTGTGCATCCAATAAGTACATTTGTGTCATTGGTTGAACATTTAGGTCATTTTCGTCCTCCCAAGGCTTATTCTCGTCCAATTAGGGTTTTTAACCAATCTTGTGCATCCAATGAGTGCTTTTGTGTCATTGGTTGAACATTTAGGTCATTTTCGTCCTCCCTAGGCTTATTCTCGTCCAATTAGGGTTTTTAACCAATCTTGTGCATCCAATAAGTACATTTGTGTCATTGGTTGAACATTTAGGTCATTTTCGTCCTCCCTAGGGTTTTTCTCGATCAATTAGGGGTTTTAACCCATCTTGTGCATCCAATAAGTACATTTGTGTCATTGGTTGAACATTTAGGTCATTTTCGTCCTCCCTAGGCTTATTCTCGTCCAATAAGGGTTTTTAACCAATCTTGTGCATCCAATTAGTACATTTGTTTCATTGGTTGAACATTTAGGTCATTTTCGTCCTCACAATGCTTATTCTCGTCCAATTAGGGTTTTTAACCAATCTAGTGCATCCAATAAGTGATTTTGTGTCATTGGTTGAACATTTAAGTCATTTTCGTTCTCCCTAGGCTTATTCTCGTCCAATTAGGGTTTTTAACCAATCTTGTGCATCCAACAAGTACATTTGTGTCATTGGTTGAACATTTAGGTCATTTTCGTCCTCCCATGCTTATTCTCGTCCAATTAGAGTTTTTAACCAATCTTGTGCATCCAATATGTGATTTTGTGTCATTGGTTGAACATTTAGGTCATTTTCGTCCTCCTAAGGCTTATTCTCGTCCAATTAGGGGTTTTAACCAATCTTGTGCATCCAATAAGTACATTTGTGTCATTGGTTGAACATTTAGGTAAATTTCGTCCTCCCTAGGCTTTTTCTCGTCCAATTAGGGGTTTTAACCAATCTTGTGCATCCAATAAGTACATTTGTGTCATTGGTTGAACATTTAGGTCATTTTCGTCCTCCCAAGGCTTATTCTCGTCCAATTAGGGTTTTTAACCAATCTTGTGCATCCAATAAGTACATTTGTGTCATTGGTTGAACATTTAGGTCATTTTCGTCCTCCCAATGCCTATTCTCGTCCAATTAGGGTTTTTAACCAATCTTGTGCATCCAATAAGTGATTTTGTGTCATTGGTTGAACATTTAGGTCATTTTTGTTCTCGCAAGGCTTATTCTCGTCCAATTAGGGTTTTTAACCAATCTTGTGCATCCAATAAGTGATTTTGTGTCATTAGTTGAACATTAAGGTCATTTTCATCCTCCCTAGGCTTATTCTCGTCCAATTAGGGGTTTTAACCAATCTTGTGCATCCAATAAGTACATTTGTGTCATTGGTTGAACATTTAGGTCATTTTCGTCCTCCCAAGGCTTATTCTCGTCCAATTAGGGTTTTTAACCAATCTTGTGCATCCAATAAGTGATTTTGTGTCATTGGTTGAACATTTAGGTCATTTTCGTCCTCCCAAGGCCTATTCTCGTCCAATTAGGGTTTTAAACCAATCTTGTGCATCCAATAAGTAATTTGGTGTCATTGGTTGAACATTTAGGTCATTTTCGTCCTCCCAAGGCTTATTCTCGTCCAATTAGGGTTTTTAACCAATCTTGTGCATCCAATAAGTGATTTTGTGTCATTGGTTGAACATTTAGGTCATTATCGTCCTCCCAAGGTTTATTCTCGTCCAATTAGGGTTTTTAACCAATCTTTTGTATCCAATAATTGATTTTGTGTCATTGGTTGAACATTTAGGTCATTTTCGTCCTCCCAAGGCTTATTCTCGTCCAATTAGGGTTTTTAACCAATCTTGTGCATCCAATAAGTGATTTTGTGTCATTGGTTGAACATTTAGGTTATTTTCGTCCTCCCTTCTTGTACAATTAGGGTTTTTAACCAATCTTGTGCATCCAATAAGTGATTTTGTGCGTTGGTTGAACATTTAGGTCGTTTTCGTCCTCCCAAGTCTTATTCTCGTCCAATTAGGGTTTTTAACAAATGTTGTGCATCCAATAAGTACATTTGTGTCATTGGTTGAACATTTAGGTCTTTTTCGTCCTCCCAAGGCTTATTCTCGTCCAATTAGGGTTTTTAATCAATCTTGTGCATCCAATAAGTGATTTTGTATCATTGGTTGAACATTTAGGTCATTTTCGTCCTCCCTAGGCTTATTCTCGTCCAATTAGGGTTTTTAACAAATCTTGTGCATCCAATAAGTGATTTTGTGTCATTGGTTGAACATTTAGGTCATTTTCGTCCTCCGTAAACTTATTCTCGTCCAATTAGGGTTTTTAACCAATCTTGTGCATCCAATAAGTGATTTTGTGTCATTGGTTGAACATTTAGGTCATTTTCGTCCTCCTAAGACTTATTCTTGTCCAATTAGGGTTTTTAACCAATCTTGTGCATCCTATAAGTACATTTGTGTCATTGGTTGAACATTTAGGTTATTTTCGTCCTCCCTAGGCTTATTCTCGTCCAATTAGGGTTTTTTACCAATCTTGTGCATCCAATAAGTACATTTTTGTCATTGGTTGAACATTTAGGTCATTTTCGTCCTCCCAAGGCTTATTCTTGTCCAATTAGGGTTTTTAACCAATCTTGTGCATCCTATAAGTGATTTTGTGTCATTGGTTGAACAATTAGGTCATTTTCATCCTCCCTAGGCTTATTCTCGTCAAATTCGGGATTTTAATAAATCTTGTGCATCCAATACGTACATTTGTGTCATTGGTTGAACATTTAGGTCGTTTTCGTCCTCCCAAGGCTTATTCTCGTCCAATTAGGGTTTTTAACCAATCTTGTGCATCCAAAAAGTACATTTGTGTCATTGGTTGAACATTTAGGTCATTTTCGTCCTCCCAAGTCTTATTCTCGTCCAATTAGGGTTTTTAACAAATGTTGTGCATCCAATAAGCACATTTGTGTCATTTGTTGAACATTTAGGTCATTTTCGACCTCCCAAGGGTTATTCTCGTCCAATTAGGGTTTTTAATCAATCTTGTGCATCGAATAAGTACATTTGTGTCATTGGTTGAACATTTAGGTCATTTTCTTCCTCCCTAGGCTTATTCTCGTCCAATTAGGGTTTTTAACCAATCTTGTGCATCCAATAAGTGATTTTGTGTCATTGGTTGAACATTTAGGTCATTTTCGTCCTCCTAAGACTTATTCTTGTCCAATTAGGGTTTTTAACCAATCTTGTGCATCCTATAAGTACATTTGTGTCATTGGTTGAACATTTAGGTCATTTTCGTCCTCCCAAGGCTTATTCTCGTCCAATTAGGGTTTTTTACCAATCTTGTGCATCCAATAAGTACATTTTTGTCATTGGTTGAACATTTAGGTCATTTTCGTCCTCCAAAGGCTTATTCTCGTCCCATTAGGTTTTTTAACCAATCTTGTGCATCCAATAAGTGATTTTGTGTCATTGGTTGAACATTTAGGTCATTTTAGTCCTCCCAAGGCTTATTCTCGTCCAATTAGGGTTTATAACCAATCTTGTGCATCCTATAAGTGATTTTGTGTCATTGGTTGAACATTTAGGTCATTTTCGTCCTCCCTAGGCTTATTCTCGTCAAATTAGGGTTTTTAACCAATCTTGTGCATCAATTACGTACATTTGTGTCATTGGTTGAACATTTAGGTCGTTTTTGTCCTCCCAAGGCTTATTCTCGTCCAATTAGTGTTTTTAACCAATCTTGTGCATCCAATAAGTGATTTTGTGTCATTGGTTGAACATTAGGTCATTTTAGTCCTCCCAAGGCTTATTCTCGTCCAATTAGGGTTTATAACCAACCTTGTGCATCCTATAAGTGATTTTGTGTCATTGGTTGAACATTTAGGTCATTTTCGTCCTCCTTAGGCTTATTCTCGTCAAATTAGGGTTTTTAACCAATCTTGTGCATCAATTACGTACATTTGTGCCATTGGTTGAACATTTAGGTCGTTTTTGTCCTCCCTAGGCTTATTCTCGTCCAATTAGGGTTTTTAACAAATGTTGTGCATCCAATAAGTACATTTGTGTCATTGGTTAAACATTTAGGTCATTTTCGTCCTCCCAAGGCTTATTCTCGTCCAATTAGGGTATTTAATCAATCTTGTGCATCCAATAAGTTATTTTGTGTCATTGGTTGAACATTTAGGTCATTTTCAACCTCCCAATGCTTATTCTCGTCCAATTAGGGTTTTTAACCAATCTTGTGCATCCAATAAGTGATTTTGTGTCATTGGTTGAACATTTAGGTCGTTTTCGTCCTCCCAAGTCTTATTCTCGTCCAATTAGGGTTTTTAACAAATGTTGTGTATCAAATAAGTACATTTGTGTCATTGGTTGAACATTTAGGTCATTTTCGTCCTCCCAAGGCTTATTTTCGTCCAATTAGGGTTTTTAATCAATCTTGTGCATCCAATAAGTGATTTTGTGTCATTGGTTGAACATTTAGGTCATTTTTGTCCTCCTTAGGCTTATTCTTGTTCAATTAGGGTTTTTAACCAATCTTGTGCATCCTATAAGTACATTTGTGTCATTGGTTGAACATTTAGGTCATTTTCGTCCTCCCAAGGCTTATTCTCGTCCAATTAGGGTTTTTTACCAATCTTGTGCATCCAATAAGTACATTTTTGTCATTGGTTGAACATTTAGGTTATTTTCGTCCTCCAAAGGCTTATTCTCGTCCAATTAGGTTTTTTAACCAATCTTGTGCATCCAATAAGTGATTTTGTGTCATTGGTTGAACATTTAGGTCATTTTAGTCCTCCCAAGGCTTATTCTCGTCCAATTAGGGTTTATAACCAATCTTGTACATCCTATAAGTGATTTTGTGTCATTGGTTGAACATTTAGGTCATTTTCGTCCTCCCTAGGCTTATTCTCGTCAAATAAGGGTTTTTAACCAATCTTGTGCATCAATTACGTACATTTGTGTCATTGGTTGAACATTTAGGTCGTTTTTGTCCTCCCTAGGCTTATTCTCGTCAAATTCGGGTTTTTAACCAATCTTGTGCATCCAATACGTACATTTGTGTCATTGGTTGAACATTTAGGTCATTTTCGTCCTCCCAAGACTTATTCTCGTCCAATTAGGGTTTTTAACCAATCTTGTGCATCCAATAAGTGATTTTGTGTCATTGGTTCAACATTTAGGTCATTTTCGTACTCCCAAGACTTATTCTCGTCCAATTAGGGTTTTTTTACCAATCTTGTGCATCCAACAAGTGATTTTGTGTCATTGATTGAACATTTAGGTCATTTTCGTCCTCCCAAGACTTATTCTCGTCCAATTAGGGTTTTTAACCAATCTTGTGCATCCAATAAGTACATTTGTGTCATTGGTTGAACATTTAGGTCATTTTCCTCCTCCCAAGGCTTATTCTCGTCCAATTAGGGTTTTAATCAATCTTGTGCATCCAATAAGTGATTTTGTGTCATTGGTTGAACATTTAGGTCATTTTCTTCCTCCCAAGGCTTATTCTCGTCCAATTAGGGTTTTTAACCAATCCAGTGCATCCAATAAGTGATTTTGTGTCATTGGTTGAACATTTAGGTCATTTTCGTCCTCCTAAGAATTATTCTTGTTCAATTAGGGTTTTTAACCAATCTTGTGCATCCAATAAGTACATTTGTGTCATTGGTTGAACATTTAGGTCATTTTCGTCCTCCCAAGACTTATTCTCGTCCAATTAGGGTTTTTAACCAATCTTGTGCATCCAATAAGTACATTTGTGTCATTGGTTGAACATTTAGGTCATTTTCGTCCTCACAAGGCTTATTCTAGTCCAATTAGGGTTTTTAACCAATCTTGTGCATTCAATAAGTGATTTTGTGTCATTGGTTGAACATTTAGGTCATTTTCGTCCTCCCAAGGTTTATTCTCGTCCAATTAGGATTTTTAACCAATCTTGTGCATCCAATAAGTTATTTTGTGTCATTGGTTGAACATTTAGGTCATTTTCGTCCTCTCTAGGCTTATTCTCGTCCAATTAGGGTTTTTAACCAATCTTGTGCATTCAATAAGTACATTTGTGTCATTGGTTGAACATTTAGGTCATTTTCGTCCTCCCTAGGCTTATTCTCGTCCAATTAGGGTTTTTAACCAATCTTGTGCATCCAATAAGTACATTTGTGTCATTGGTTGAACATTTAGGTCATTTTCGTCCTCACAAGGCTTATTCCCGTCCAATTAGGGTTTTTAGTCAATCTTGTGCATCCAATAAGTGATTTTGTGTCATTGGTTGAACATTTAGGTCATTTTCGTCCTCCCAAGGCTTATTCTCGTCCAATTAGGGTTTTTAACCAATCTTGTGCATCCAATAAGTGATTTTGTGTCATTGGTTGAACATTTAGGTCATTTTCGTCCTCCGTAGACTTATTCTCGTCCAATTAGGGTTTTTAACCAATCTTGTGCATCCAATAAGTGATTTTGTGTCATTGGTTGAACATTTAGGTCATTTTCGTCCTCCCTAGGCTTATTCTCGTCCAATTAGGGTTTTTAACAAATCTTGTGCATCCAATAAGTACATTTGTGTCATTGGTTGAACATTTAGGTCAATTTCGTCCTGCCAAGACTTATTCTCGTCCAATTAGGGTTTTTAACCAATCTTGTGTAAACAATAAGTGATTTTGTGTCATTGGTTGAACATTTAGGTCATTTTCGTCCTCCCAAGGCTTATTCTCGTCCAATTAGGGTTTTTAACCAATCTTGTGCATCCAATAAGTGATTTTGTGTCATTGGTTGAACATTTAGGTCATTTTCGTCCTCCCAAGGCTTATTCTCGTCAATTTAAGGTTTTTAACCAATCTTGTGCATCCAATAAGTACATTTGTGTCATTGGTTGAACATTTAGGTCATTTTCGTCCTCCCAAGGCTTATTCTCGTCCAATTAGGGTTTTTAACCAATCTTGTGCATCCAATAAGTACATTTGTGTCATTGGTTGAACATTTAGGTCATTTTCGTCCTCCCAAGGCTTATTCTCGTCCAATTAGGGTTTTTAACCAATCTTGTGCATCCAATAAGTACATTTGTGTCTTTGGTTGAACATTTAGGTCATTTTCGTCCTCCCAAGGCTTATTCTCGTCCAATTAGGGTTTTTTTACCAATCTTGTGCATCCAATAAGTACATTTGTGTCATTGGTTGAACATTTAGGTCATTTTCGTCCTCCCAAGGCTTATTCTCGTCCAATTAGGGTTTTTAACCAATCTTGTGCATCCAATAAGTGATTTTGTGTCATTGGTTGAACATTTAGGTCATTTTCGTCCTCCTAAGACTTATTCTTGTTCAATTAGGGTTTTTAACCAATCTTGTGCATCCTATAAGTACATTTGTGTCATTGGTTGAACATTTAGGTCATTTTCGTCCTCCCAAGGCTTATTCTCGTCCAATTAGGGTTTTTTACCAATCTTGTGCATCCAATAAGTACATTTTTGTCATTGGTTGAACATTTAGGTCATTTTCGTCCTCCCAATGCTTATTCTCGTCCAATTAGGGTTTTTAACCAATCTTGTGCATCCAATAAGTGATTTTTTGTCATTGGTTGAACATTTAGGTCGTTTTTATTCTCGTCCAATTAGGGTTTTTAACAAATGTTGTGCATCAAATAAGTACATTTGTGTCATTGGTTGAACATTTAGGTCATTTTCGTCCTCCCAAGGCTTATTCTCGTCCAATTAGGGTTTTTAACCAATCTTGTGCATCCAATAAGTGATTTTGTGTCATTGGTTGAACATTTAGGTCATTTTCGTCCTCCCAAGGCTTATTTATTCTCGTCCAATTAAAGTTTTTAACCAATCTTGTGCATCCAATAAGTACATTTGTGTCATTGGTTGAACATTTAGGTCATTTTCGTCCTCCCAAGGCTTATTCTCGTCCAATTAGGGTTTTTAACCAATCTTGTGCATCCAATAAGTACTTTTGTGTCATTGGTTGATCATTTAGGTCATTTTCGTCCTCCCTAGGCTTATTCTCGTCCAATTAGGGTTTTTAACCAATCTTGTGCATCCAATAAGTGATTTTGTGTCATTGGTTGAACATTTAGGTCATTTTCGTCCTCCTTAGGCTTATTCTCGTCAAATTAGGGTTTTTAACCAATCTTGTGCATCAATTACGTACATTTGTGCCATTGGTTGAACATTTAGGTCGTTTTTGTCCTCCCTAGGCTTATTCTCGTCCAATTAGGGTTTTTAACAAATGTTGTGCATCCAATAAGTACATTTGTGTCATTGGTTAAACATTTAGGTCATTTTCGTCCTCCCAAGGCTTATTCTCGT